>JBBMOI010000009.1:9587500-9620000 GCA_038088405.1 Porites divaricata
TACACCAGAGAGGGGTACGCATTGAGAAAATCCCTCAAAGAACTGAAGTACAAGAAACAGAAAAAAGAAAATTAAATGTTTTGCAAAGTTTATAAAGAGAATCAGAAGGAGCTTGCAAAATGTGCAACTCCAATTGTTTTTGTAAGTGATGAATTTGATTTACAACAAAAACAAACAAGGTAAAATTGATTTTTTATCAACCATCAAAAGAAGTTATTGTCTCTTGAGCCCAATCCCCTCAGTAGTTCTTTCTAACCTTGGCTTATTTGGCCTAGATGGGTATTTGCTACTGATTTAGGCTGGTGACCATTTCACCCTTTAGAGTTCTGAACAGGGTGTCTGTTTGGGCTGTGAAGGTTGATGAAGAGCAGTCTATAGTTACATTTTTGGTACCACCAATTTTTTCCTCAAATCTTTTCCATGTTTCTAAGTTTAAAAGCTAACCTAATTCTGTATGCTAAATGAAATGAATCAAAATTATAAAAACGGTCTTTTGGCTTAAAAAGGGTATGGAAATAAACAATGTGTCCTACTACCCATTCTCTCTTTCAGTGCAAGCCCAGGGAGGTGATCTCACATTTTAATACCCTTTTACCACTTGTTGTAACAGCAAACTTAGTGAATGATTATGGTCTCTGAAAAATGTTTTTGCCTGCCTCAACAAAAGTTTCTAACTGTTATTGTTGACTACAAATAAATATATTACCTTAATAATATGATTTTACATTTGTTTCCAAGGAATCCTATTGTGGTTTTTCATATCCAAGTACAAGGCAATTTTTAAGTTGAGAGAGTTTGATTTCATTAACTACATTTATATAGAGACACAAACTAACCTTGCAGGTTGATTTCCAAAGGTGTGAAAAATTATATGCAACTGTATGGCAAAACCTGATCACAGTGGCCAAAGCAAAGGCAAAAATAGAAATGTCACCACTTTCCTGACCATAATCTTGTTCCAAGGGGTCAATCTCGTTCCCAGAGCATCCCTTACTTTTGTCCAGCGGATGGGGCAACGAACGCTCTGGAAGAATCCAAAACCGGAACCACAAAATCCTGGTTCCGGTTTAACTGCGCCTGCGTGAAATTGTTTACCCATTTGACCAAGAGAAGGTCTGAAATGCAAGGAAAATTTTCCTTGCTCGCACATTGCTGCAATTTCCTCTTTCCAAAGCAGTTTTTCTTCTGTGACCTTTGATGGATGTATTTAGTGAAGAAAGACAAGTAAGGAGACCAAAAGTGTCTATTTATTTAGACGCCGCGAATGAACATTTGTTAGTCACGACGACACACATTCTTTCGTGCACGGAATGAACACAGGTGTATGCAAATTTGAAAGGTTCAGTGGTATAAATGTATATCATCTCTTTTAAAAAAAAGCATTGGAATGACTTTCAAAAACAAGAAAAAGGAAATTTAAAAAAAAAATGTCACTGTAGCCTGATTTCGGAAATTATCGACCGAGGTTAACGTTTTTCTTAACTGTTACAGGTCGTATGAGATTTATGTGTACACAAGTGGCTGTCAAAAGCTCACTGTTTTTTGATTAGCAAAGAAATTTGCATGTGATGAATACGATTTTATCGGCCAATCAGAGATGGTTTTTTACGGATTCTTCCAGAGGTTAGTGATCCCCGTCGCTGTACAAAAGGATCGCGGCCTCTTGGAACGAGATTGCCAAGGGGTAGTGTAGTTCTTGGAATTTGTAATTTTTCCCTCTTTCTTTGCAACAAAAGGCACTTGAATGAGGACTCAAACTGAAGGCAGTGTAATAACTGCTGTCATGAAAAGAGAATTCCAAACACAAAAAATAATTACCCTTTCATTTGCCTAAGATTCATTTGATAGAAACTAAGGTAAAGTTTAAATCAAATCACACGAAGAACGAAACTTAAACATATCAACATGTACAAAATCAAGAGAGAATAATCTCTTGGCAAAATTTATTTACCTTCTGGTACATAAAAAAAATACATGAACTACGGAGATTTGACCATGCCACTCAATCATCTAACGATCACAGCCACCGCCCTTTTGTAATATCGGGAAGAATTACTTTTAGGTCTTTCACTTGAAAATATAAACTCTTCTACATACGTAATGGAGGGTCGGCCCTTCTTTTAGTCTTGTGGGTCTTCTAAACAGAAACACATAGGCAAAAGGTCGCACATCGAGGAATATGTTCACTGTTTCGTTCTTAGCGTAGTAAACCGCATGTAATGACAAACGCAAGACCAGAAGAAAGGAAAACGTAAGCTCCACATTCCCGTGGAAAAAAATTGGTTACAGCAAAGAATGCAAAGATCAACAGGACCAAAAACGAATTCACTTCACACTTCGGAATCGCTGCGAAGAAGAACTTGTTGTTGTTATTCCCAACCCGTTACGCGCATGCTCGCTACGGTTCTCGGATGATTGACAGATTTTTTAACTGGGGCGATCATGGAAAGCCGAAAAGCGGCAACATCAAAGGCCGTTACCAGCACCCCCCGATGCAAATGTCCAAGCAGTTCTAAAATCTTGTTCCTGCAAAAAAAGACTTCTTCAAAGCTTAATCCTCGTCGTCTGACTCAATGATATAAGCCCTTCGCTTCTTCTGCGGTTGTGGCTGAGGCATCGCGTTTTCTTGGGAGAAAAAATTGAAAGTACAGCCGGTGTAATTCTGCGATGAAGCAGCAGGACTACCAGCACACGTAAACGCTGCCATGCGGTACTGAAACTGTGAGGGACAACTTGGCGGGAATCCTGCAAAACCAGCAGCCTGAAAATCAGGATTCAGGAATTCCATGGCCTGGTGCATTTGACCTTGCTGTTGGACGCGATTAATAGGAACCAGTGGTGCTCGTTGGGGTAGGACTGGCTGTTGGACTGTGTTTTGAACTGTTGGTGCCTTTGCAGCTGTACTGTTTTGATTGGAAAATTCGTTGGGACCGTTTTCATTTGTCACTACCTTAAATCCGCTGATTATGTGAGACAGTTCTTCCCATTGATTCTCGTCTATTTCGTCGTAGTCGTCCAACGAAGATTCACGTGCATGGCCTGTTATTTCACAAATAACGTTGCGCGGCTGACCAGACTTTTTCAATTTGGACACCAACGCTTTTCCCATGCTGTGGTTGATCAGTTATTTGTTCGTCTTTAGACGGGAGGCCATGGATTTCATGATGTTGCCGATGGTATTTTCGCCCATTCTAATTTTGGTGTACCAGATATCATTTGATTTGGGACGATTTATAACGCTCAGGTACAGTGGCCCTTTATCTTTCATTCCGTAGGGTCGCTTGGATAACCAAACCTTGAAAAGGCGCACTGGATCATTTTTTCCGCCATCGGTGGAATACATAGCTTGTGGTGCTGTTCTTCGCAATACTGTTAGACCACCACTTCGTGTTTTAGTGGGACCTTCGCGGAATTCTACAACTTCGCTGTCGTCTTCTTGTTATCTTATGACGAAGTCCTCTACGTAAGGCGTCATAGTGCTCCTGCCGACCTCTAAATCCAAATTGCTCAGTCAAGTTTTTGAAGTTAACATTGGTCAAGACTTTTCCATTGAAATCACCAAGCTGACCTTTTATCCAGAGGGAAGACTCTTCCTCCGAAGTGAGAGGCTGAGATTTGTTTGGTCTTTTCCCCTTTCCTTGTTGTCGGAGAAAAATTGCCTTCGCGTGGAGGATTTCTTGTGAGTTGTGAAACTCCCTCGATCGTACGATGCTCAGTGGAAAATTCTTCTCCTTTAAATACCTTTCAGTGGCACTCTGCATGATTTTAAGGGATTCCGGCTCGTAATCATCTCCATCCCTTTTTTTTTACTTCGGAGTAGAACTTGCTCAGGATGTTGTCAAGCTCTTCCAGCGCCATTGTTTCTATGTTTACATTTTCTAGATGACGAGACTGGCACCAACTTTTGAATACATTCATCCACTGTTTTGTCGAGCGGGAGGTATTTTTGTTGACAGCAACAGCCTTGAGCTCTTCAATTTCTTCGCTTGAGATTTCAGGGAACCTGGTAGAATCTACATTTTGTACTTTCTGAGTTGGCTCTGGATTTGTCTCTTTGTTGCTGGACTCGGGATCGCACGCATCCGGAGCGGATGTGGAGGAAAAACAATATTCGTCAAACTGGACACTGAATGTCGGAAACTCCCCTAAAAGTACTTCTTCAGCCTCAAGGAGCTCACTATCATCATTAAGAAACTGTAAGTAGTTAAATTCGTCCATTTTTGCTTTTGTAAAAAGAAACTTTTGCCAACAAAAAACTTGCACAAAGTTTTCCACACAATATTGCCTTTATTTGTTTTTGTTTTCCTGCAATTTGATTGGTTACTGTGAATGATCCTTGAAATCTGGTTGGTTGTTTTGTTTAAGTGCTACTTTCTCATTGGTTGAAAAAAAGATTCGATTTAGAGCACAAAATAGTGCGAGTGTGAATAAATCACATCGCTCTGAGCCAATCAGATTGCAAGGATCACCTGTAATTTCCAAATGGATGTAATAAAGCTGAAAAGCGAATTATTCTCCTGTTTTGCTCTCTTCGCTCGACTAACACACTCAAACAATTCCTAACAGAATTCTTTAACTTTACTTACATTGATTTGCTTTTCTTGGTTTCCGCGGGAACACTCATGGCGGCGACTAAAATACAAACAAAAACACAGTGAATACATTTAATATGAATTTCTATTTCAAGTCATTAGCGATAAAACTATGATAAAAGTAGGTCCGCAATGCGTACATGTGTCTAGTGCTGGGTAATTGAGTAATGTGTATATGGTTATATGGGATTGCGTTAGACTTGTGAATGCAATTAGGATTTATCCGCCATAGAGTACAGGAGTGGAGGCTGGGGTACTGAATGTGAAGCTCCAACAGTCTAGCAAAGAAATATGGCTAGAACTAACAAACATGTTGCAGGTGATATAGAAAAGTAAGGAGGAGTAGAGGTTGGTCTGCTTTGGGGTGTGGTTGAAATTATTGCAGACAGTTTTCTAGAAGTAGTGGTAACTATTATGAATTTGTTATTTTTAACATCACAGTAGTAACGATGAAATGAATTGAATACAACTTTATTTCAAGGCAACTAGTTGTAAATGAGAAATACAAAAAGTTATCAAGAGGTCTCAACCCCAGCTGACGTAATCGATAGTTTAACAATAAGGTGGAATCTACTGACAATTCAGTTTGATCAGACATTTTGCTCAGGGCCTGGATTTAACTCGATATCACCGGACATCAAAAGCTTTTAAGCTTTTGGTACAGCTACATGATTTCACTGTTTTGTGCTCAACTAAACAATGTATACTTGCTTGTTTACTATTTTGTAACAACTTGTTTGCTGCCCATCTTTTAAGATTTGCAAAGGTGGTTAAAAAACAGTCGCATCTGTGTACGTATGTTACATATCATAACTTATAGTCAGTCGCTAACTAGTACAAACTTGAAGATTTAGGAGTAGCTTTCCTGAAAATGCGCTTCAGCTTTCGTCTAGCTTTTCTGTTTTTCATGGAGCTCATAATCTTTTTTATCGGTAATCTTGACGGCTCTAGGTCTCTATGACTTTTTTCCTGTACTTTGCATTGCAATGTCTATCAAATTCTCTCTCACCCGACGAGCACACCTCCTCATCAGTGCTAACCATCACATGGAAACATTCAGTAAAAACGACCCTTGGGTGATATTTAACAAGATTACGAGTTCTAGTATGACTTTGTCGGAAGGAAATCGCCACAGCTTTCGTATATGTTTGGCTAATGAAAGGTATTTTCACATTAAATCCTTCAGCGGCTAAAGATTTTGTGCCGTTTACATTTCCCTGACAGGGCTTCAGCGGGCTTTGTTATCGCCAAAAGGGGCTCAATATTTCCATAATGGGCTTTTCTTTCCCCAAATGGGGCTCATAAAGCTTAATTTGTATCCTCTTCGCAGGCGGTCGCAAAATTGCAGCATGGAGATTCTGTCGGCGCCAAGTACCTTGATCTTGAAGCACCTTTCGAAACCTTTCATTCGGCCGGATTGACACATACTTTGAAAGCTGTGGCATACTGAGAAAATACTTCTTAAGAAATTCATCACAAAGTAAGAAACTAAAAGGTAACTTACCGATAGGACAACTCGTATCGCACACGACGTGACACGTCCAAGAAGGCAACGACAGCAAATCGTCGTAAAGAGTTTTTTTGCAGCTGTCGGGAGTTGTCGTGGAAAGCACATGGTGTTGGCGCAATTGTTGTCTCTACTAATTCACATTCTATTGGTTCCGATTGTCATTGGTTGTTTATTTCGGTTCACGAAGAAATTACGAGTGATCATCGATGATATTACCCTCCAGTATTCAGTAAAGAATGCTTTATCTAATGTGTCACGTAGGAGAAACCTCAGTGAAACTTTATTCGTATGACGTAATAATTTGCCATATATGAAGCATTTACCAGAGGATTTTAGCGTTTTCTCATAGTGTCTGTGCTTCGCACTAGACACAAAAATGATCTTCATAAACACTATCATCAATATGTCCGAAATTAAAATCGATTGCAACATTCTTTAAGTCGAAAAACGTGACCTCTGATCGAAGCACAACCAAATGCGAATTACGGTAGGCGCCAAACCTTTAATTATTATATTCGGTAACTTTTCGAAACAATATTGGGCCGAAATGTGTATAGGTTTCTTAAAAAAAAGCTGAGTTAAAGTATTAAGTGTCAAAAAGTCCACAAAGGGGTAAAAAATACAACAAAAGTCACGAGTAATCTGTTCCGTTTTCTGAATTTTGTGCAGCGATTTAACGAATTAACTAATGGTCCGGATAAGAAGGAAAGGATCAAAACGCAGTGGACACGTCGGAATGCAGAAAGTTGCTAACTTTACTATTGTCTCTACTATGGTTCTGATTGGTTTAAACATCAAATTTTACGAAATGTTGGCAAAGCAGCATGTATATTAATCCCTCTTTTTCTATTCAACTTCCTTGTAACAAAATCTCGTCTTAGTCTAGGTAACACAGAAATTGTATGTGCGGATCATGTAAAATTGTAAACATTTCTTGGCTATTGTTTGCAACTCTTGTGATTGGTCGAAATGTTTTAACATAAAAATACACTCTTTAAAAGTGGAGTTTAAATACATTTTCTTTCGTAAACTGCCTTTTTGTAGGTTTATGCATTCTCTGCGTAAAAATGAAAACATTTCTATATGAGGAAAGCATATTGCGCCACAACAAAAGAAATTGCTTCCCTTCTTACCTGGATCGTTACTTAACAATTTTGGACTAAATTGGTATTAAGGTTCAGAGAAATAATATTTGTCCTAGACTGTACGTATTGAAATTTGAAGAACCACGCAGAGTTGCAAGTGATATAATTATGTATGTGTCGATATTTTACAGTAAGGAACGCGAACGCACATATAAATAAATATTGTTTCTCTGGCGACAAGTTGCAGCAACACGTCGCGGCGACAGATTACTCCATGTGTGCAGGTCGGACGACTAGTTGCAGCGACAAATCGCCGCTATACGGGAGAATTTTTGTGAAAATCTTTGTCTCCACAACAGAATTTTATTGTTGCAACAAGTTAAGTCACAAAAAATCAAATCAGACTGAATTTGTGCGACTTGTTGCGGCAACAAAATTCTGTTGCAGAGACAAAGTCCCATCAGTCCCATCAGGGGTACCCCAGGGGACGAAACTAGGCCCGTGGTTGTTTTTGGTGCTCATCAACGACCTAGAAATCAATAAGGCAGGCAATATCTGGAAGTATGTTGATGATACAACTACAACCAAGATCGTTGTGAAAGGAGCCAGTAGCAATTCCCAATTGATTGCAGATACTGTCGTGCAGTGGTCTTTTGAGAATAGAGTAAAACTAAACAGTGAAAAATGTAAAGAGCTTAGGATTTCATTTGCAAAGAACAAACCACAACTCGCGCCTATAGTAGTAAATAATCAAGAGCTAGAATTTGTTGAAAGCGCCAAATTACTAGGTGTTACGATCTCCAAAAACCTTACATGGAATATGCACATTGATCAAATTATAAAGAAAGCTTCTAAACGTATGTCGCAAGGCATGAATTAATTCTTTTCTATACATCTTGTATATAAGGTCAGTCATAACCTACGCATCGCCTGCGTTCTTCTACGCCCTGCCATTGTATTTAAAGAAAGATCTAGAGAATGTAGAGCAACGAGCACTATCAATCATTTGCCCGGGACTGGCCTATAGAAAGGCCTTAGAGCTTTCAAATATTATGTCTATCAATGACTACATCGCTAGCTTATGTAAAAAGACCTTCCTCTCGATTGCTAATGACCCAGCCCATCGCTTACATAACATGCTTCAATCGTCAGGGCCGTCGTGTTATAATCTTCGGTGCAAAAGGCGTTTTGCGATTCCCAAATGTAAGACCGAGCGTTTCAAAAATAGTTTTTTAGTAAGATCATGTATTGGTAACGAATTTTTAGCGCTCGGTGAGTTTTGTAAATGAGATCGATGATGTTGTATATATTTTAACAGTTTTAAGTTTTGTTATATTTATCGGACTTTATCATCATTATTTTATTATACTCACTATTGTAAGATTCTGTTATATTATATTATATATTATATTGTAAATACACAATTCAGCTTATTAGCTGCAAGCTTTTTACAAATAAACTATCTATATATCTTTCTCAAAGATTTTCACAAAAGTTCTCCAGTAGTCACACGAAGCGATTTGTCGGTGCAACGTGTCGCCTAGTGTGAGAACAATTCATGAGGTATGAATAAACAGATGAAACCAAAATGTACTCGCGAGTTCAAAATGACATTGTATCTATTCTACCCTTCTATTGTGTGTATAGCTCTTTAAACAGGAAACAGGAATCAGTACAACTATAAACTGTAAAGACTGTAAAGAGGCAACAATCAGCCATCAGTAGTGCCTTTGTTTACAGAAAACAGTGCCGATCTTTCATGAATCAACTCTACCTCTTTGTTTTCTCCACTGGCTATTGGCATATCGGATGGGAAAAAATAAAGCATTTTTTTTTTCAATATTTTCCTTAAATGAATGTCATTTGACTTTGCAAATATAGAAAAAAAGTGTAAATAATTTAACGTTTATGTCCTTAAGATGCGAACGAAAAATAAATTTCATCTCTTCCTAAAGACCAGTACGTGCCGTGAAAGACCAATGAGAACGGCTTATAGAAATGGTTTGACATCTTATCTCATTTTTTTGTCGTTTCTGTGTGAAAAAACTGCTTGTAAAAATATGTAACACCTGAATTGACAAAAAAACCTTTTATTGGCACTTTTAATCAAAGTTATTGTTCTTTTTGCGTGCCTGGTTGATTGTAGTTATAAAACTGAAAAAGCATGCAGTATTGCAGTATGCTCTAACTTTGCATATATTCGACTTTGCAAATATGGTAAAAAGTGTAAAAATAATAGAACATTTATGTCCTTAAGATGAGAACGAAAAATAATTTTTATCTTCTCTTTCTAAAGACCAATATTTGCCGAGAAAGACCAATAAGAACGGCTTATATAGAAATGGTTTGACATATCTCATTTTTCTTTTGTCGTTTCTGTGTGAGAAAACTGCTTGTAAAAATATGTAACACCTGAATTGACAAAAAAAAACTTTTATTGGCACTTTTAGTCAAAGTTATTGTTCTTTTTGCGGCTTCTGGTTCATTGTAGTTATAACACTGAAAAAGCATGCAGTATAGCACAATGCTCTGTGCTCATTTTTTAAGCAGACTCCCAGGCCTGTCTAACGAGGTAGGTGACTTTAAAAAACGGGAAAAGAAGCCTTATTGTAATTGAGAATCCTTAAATTAACTAATCAAGCTATATTCCATAGTTTGTTGAGTAAATTCTTGTAGATTGGACTGGCTTCTAGATGAAAAAAGGTGAGGTTTTTTTTCGCAAGGCACTCGATGATGTCTACTTTGTAATTCACAACTTCCGAATCACTAATCCAAAAAAACGCGAGAATCTCAATTTCATAAGTCCAAACTTCGAATGGAAATTATTATAAACAGATTGATTCAGCATAAATAGATCCATATCTTTGTACCTCTAACTAAATTTTGTAATAGTAAGTAAGCCTTTGGCTAGTCTCTCTAAAATTAAGAGCCACTTGAACAACGTTCGTTTACCAGTACCAGTATTGTTCAATAACTACCAATACTGAAATGTGCTGTTTAAGAGTATATCCCAATAGCGAAGGATGGTATTCTTCAATGATAAGTGGTACCACAGTCATCTACTGCTCAAGAGTTATTAACACAAAAACATGCGTCTCACTTTACATAAGTTAAAAGCTATTAAATTACAAAATAATTAACATAAAAACATACTGAAATAATAAAAATATTTGAAATGAGAGATAAAGAATTATTTGTATAGAAGATCAGAGCAGTGAAAGAGGCAATTCTGTAGTCGCGAAAAATTTCAGCTTTAACGGAATTCGATTCAATCCGAGACTGCGTACATGCAGTCTCTATTTTGCTTTGTACCGGTACTAGAACGAGCTTATTGGCGACAGAACAACTTGCTTCAGGCGGCTTCGCCGCTCGCACACTCTCTTAGCAGTCTAATTCAACCCCTGACCATTGCCACATTGTCGCAGTGCTCGGCCAATTTAGTGAACACGCCAATAGGGAGTTGGTCAGAAAGACACTGGTCATTACTGTCACTGATTAGTCAGTCACGCAGAAGCAGTCAGTATACATCAAGTTGCTGTTATTTTGATCAGATTTATGATTGATATACATATACTTCCGAAGGGATGAAACTAGAGTTTAGTTAGACTGGGTTCATGCTTAGAGATCACAGACTTTAAAAGGTCTAAAAGAAATACCGTAAAATTCCAAAAATGAGCCCTAGCGCTTATATCTTTCAAAGGCCCTTTTGGAGGGGCTTCTATTCGGAGGGATATTTACGTCGCAGGATTGGCTTGTAAATGCTCTTGGTTTTTGGTTTATACCTTAAGGGACATTTGCGTCTCCAAATCGATTGGGCCAGCTTTTAGTTGGGAGGAAAGTTGTCAGTAATTTTCTAGCCTGTTCCAGACTCCGAGATAGTCGGATACACGAAGATTGAGAAAACACGAACATGAAAATAAAACGGGAAGATCTAGAAACTGGAGAGAGGAAGGGCGCCGGAGCCTGTAATCATTTCTTTAAACGGCTTGTTCCGGTATAACAGCGCATGAGCTCCTGGTTTACCCTCTGATGGGACAGATTTGACAGGTTATAATCTGGTCTTTTCTGTCACTCAGATTGATGGCGTGCGGCGTCCACGCGCGCGAGATAGAGGAATCCACCGACGATAACTCGATAACGATTCTCTGTTCAACGAAAGTATTTACGAGATTGGGTTGAGGAAGGAACGGAAGACGTGCCTTATGAACTTAGCGCCTGGATAAGATGTTTTTCCAATCCTGCCGACTGGCTTCACAAAAGCTTGACATTTCAGCTGTATCCACGTTTGGAAAGACTCGTATTATCTTTAGAAAAACAAGCTGGAGTTTAAAAATCATTGCTTAAAGAGCAATCATGACTGAGCCACAACAAAATTCTTCAAAGTTGATGAAGCTTCAGTTTAAGCTTAATCAATTCTTGATTTCAAAACATCCGAATTATTCAGACCCAGGAGGGACTTTGGAGAAAATTAAACAACCTAAAACCCTTCAGTTTGGCCGAGAAAGGGCAAATCATTCCGACCAGAGAGTAAACAATAACGGCAGAAAATCACTACGCGTGTCACGACCTCTCAGCATGAAACAAGCGGCAAAAAGTATTCAACTCACGTTTGCTCAATTAGAACGTAGAACCCCTCAGAGCATAATCTACCCGCCAGAAAAAATTTCACTGGAACAAGCAGCATTTGGTACGAGGTAATTAATAGTCTTGTGTTGCCGACCCCCTTTTAACACTCAGAGGGAGGGATTAGCCCCGCGCGAAATACTTACGGGAGAAATTTGAGAAAGATTGCCGATCACTGACATTTTAAATGCTTGACAGCCGAAATCTAATTATCTCAAACGTGTTTAAAGTGGGCGGCAGTCAGAGGGTCGTAAAAGAATTCAGGCTCTCTCTCCCTTCCTTTTTCCTTTTTTTCAGCCCCATCCCCTTTTCGCGTACCTTTCACTTTCGCGTCTTCCCCGCCATCTGAGAGTCTGGAACAGGCTGGTAATTTGCACAAAGTTTTCGCTAAAACTCACCGTGAGGACGGCGAGCTTTCTAAAACTCGCCCATGCAAACTTAAAACACAACCGCAAATTACTTTTTTGAAAATGCAGCACTCAGTTCAAAGGTACGTTAACGTCAATAATAATATTCGATACACAGTTAATATAACATTATAATATACTAATCACTAGTTATACAATAATATACACATCTGTGTGATTTTGCCCGCTAAGTTTTCGCTTGAACGCGGGCATCGCTCGTTTTCAAGGCAGCGTAACCGAATAAAAACAAGGGGGCTTGGCGTCTTGCTATGTGTCAGCATATCTAGTTTTGTTTCAAAAGTAGGGGGTAGGGAGGGGAGATTTGTCACTTTGATCAGAGCCTCAAGTTAGAAAGCAGTGCAAAATCAAGGAATTTTACATGTGGGCTAGCCTAGCCAAATCAATGCTCTGACTCATAATCATGATGCTACTAGCAAAGCTTGGGCGGAGTCATTGACCAGTCATAAGTGTCATGGGTGGGAAGGGTGAGTTCTTGCTCTTTGGACTTGATTGTCTAGAGGCTGAGTACAGGCACCTTGTTTCAACTCCAGCATAAAAAATAACCATGCCAATGGCCATGTAAGAGAAGTTTCGTTACTTTTTAATTTGAAAGAAGTTTGCACCTTTGTGATTTTATTTTTTTAAAAGGCAAATTAATCTCTGCCATCAAAAACAGTTTTAACTTGATTTCTTTTTTTGGTGTTATGACATGTTTTATGAGGGGGGTAAAGGGGGGGTCCCAAGCACGTTTCACGGACATTAAAATGTAGAAATAACGCATCACGTTTATTAAAAGTCCATGTTCACGTTTCACGAAAAATTACGAAGCAAAAGGACAGCACATGTAACGACTGGTTCAGAATCATTGTCAGCAAAGTTGCTAATTAAATACTGAGGTCGCTGTTCTGCTTTTTGAACCTCCCACACAGATAAGTAATAAAAGTCAGGTGAACATAGGTGAAGGTAAACTGATGAAGACTGGTACTGACGGATAGCAGTCACTAGGGAGCTTAAGCAACAACGACTACGACGGCTACGAAAAAAACTATTACTTAAAAAGTGGCGTCGCGCTAACTCAAACTTTATCGCAAATATTCCATCTCGTTCAGTGTCTTCAATTCGTTAAATGTTGGCGAATTTTTCTGGAGTTGAATTCTAAAGGGCTGTATCTGTTATTTTTATAACTGGGGACTCTTTTGCGAAAATGACTTCCTTTTTCAAAACGTTGACTGAAAAAGACCAAACCAAAGTACTTTACAAATACTTCGTGGCTGAATATATAGATAGCGCCATATGTTTCATGTCTTTCAACAGGTGAAGAATGACAGGAAAACATCTTTTGTCACCACGCGGGTCACACTCCTGGCTGAACGCGAGCTATTCTGGTGTGCACCACTTAACTTCAAATCCTGTTTTCAAAACTTCAAAGAGTCTAAATTTTTTCTTTTTGTACAAACTTTATCCTTCCTCCACCATTTTTTTTCTTTCCAGACACTCCAAAAATCATGTTAGAATTGGCAGAAATGTAAGATTACCCGTAAATATTACAAGACTTCTGTTAAAGAAACCACTGTTTTTAGTGAGGGTCTTTACAGAGTTTACATCTTCGTTGGCAAGACTTGCAGTTTTCATTCATAAACACGTGCAAAAAAAAGCTCAATTTTGCAATTAAGACAATTAAGCCCATATTATTCTCACCTTGTAAAACTGCTGTCGACGTTGATGAAAAAAAAAAAAAAAAGATTCCTCTCCTCCTGCCACTGTGCCTGTGTGTTTATCGCATACGCTTTGCTGCCTTCTACGGACTTTTCTACGCGACAGAGTTTTAATTCAATAGAAGAGGTCATGGAAGAACCAAGACCAGGCTTTTCCGACTCGGCTTTAAGAGTGGCGGGGGACAGTGGGGTGGGAGGCCGGGAGAACAGCACGCCGGGCAAACTGAGAGCGAAATGTGGCCTCCAGATATGATGGCATGCGGCCAGCGGTATTACGCGTGCAATTTAAGCGTTCACGAAGCATTCACAAGATGGCCGCTAAGAAGTTATATGATTTCTCCGAAGTCATTGAAAAACTGAGTGAGAGCGACGAGACTAACGAAGATGAAGATAGCTACGACGAGGGCGATCAAGTTGAAGAGATAGTCCAGAGTAAAATGATCAAACTTGCAGAGGCTGCAGTGAAGTTGGAGCCTGCTTTGCAACCAAACATGAAGTTGTTTGAGACTCATGCAGTTCGCATTATTTTACCTTGGTTACAGTTGTGCGCTTACCCTGAAATATCAAGCGGGCATACAGTCCTTAAAAGTAGCATCAGCTCTAGATCAATTCTTCAGACTGAAAGCAGGCTATGGCTTAGGTTAGTAAACAGAAGAATCGGTGGGCGTTTAAGGATCAGAAACCCATACTATGCAGAGATGAAGAGGGACCTTCCATATGATGCTTAAAGAGCTTTGGAGTTGAGTATCAAGAACAGTACTTTGAAAAATTTTAAAGAACCTCACTGTGATATTGCAGGAAACAGGAAGGGAACTGTCATTGCTTTCACGTCGGAAAAGGGTGTATTATAACTGTTTACTATGCTTAGTGGGAAAAAGGAAGAAGAAGTGAAAAGGTATTTTCAGCGTTCATTGAAAAGGAGAGGCAAAGCTAAACTAATTGTGAACACCGAAAAGGATTTTTCGCTAATTTATAAGTTAATAAAGGGCAGCTTATTATTGGGTTTCATTTTGGGGTTTGCAACATCAATGGTTTCCCCCAGCACACATAAACAAAAACCTTTCTATTGCTAGTACATTTAGTTCCTGCAGTTGAAGGCTGATTAAGTTGTTATGTCAGCACAAGTTGTTTGGGAATTAATTTTTTGTGTCCAGGAGAAACCAATAGGACAATTGCACGATGACGTCATTTTACTACAGCTACCAGAATCCTTGAGTGTGTTGTTTTCTTGTGCAAATTAAGGCTATTGTTCTTTTATCCTCAGCAGAATTGGAAAATTTAAATAACAAAGCAAAAACGAAATGAATTCTGGTAGTTGTAGTCAAATATCGTCATCGTGCAATAAAATTATTGTCCTATTAAAGCAGGATTGTCATACGCTAGGTAACACAATAAAAAAACATATGAGCCAAATCTCTTTTTTTCTGATCTCCATTGATTTAGGCATTAGTCACTATTGATTTATCAAGAGCAGGGAGAAAGAATGAATGAAAGCAATGGTTTTTGAGTCACAATAAGAGGAGTACATCATGTATTACTAAACGGAATGAAAACAGTCAAAACATGTACATGGAGTTTGTTCAAATTCCAAAAAAAGATAAATTTTCTTCTTCTGTTTGTAGAATACATTGTCAATAAAGTGTGTGGAACACCTTGTTTGGTGGGCAAATGAAATCCAGATACCTCATGCTGCAGATACATTGTAAAGCAATCGGCCATGTTTGAAATAAGGAAAGCACTGGGTACAAGTTTAAAAAACGATGGGGTTTGATTGAGTGGAAATACAACATTACTCAGAAATTCAGGGTTGTCAGAAAGTTTTTTGAAATAGACGGCTGATCGAGTTGTCAAAGTAAGCGGCCAGTCCAGGAATATTTAACACCATCTATAAAGAAATGCCAAGCAGAGTAGCCAGCCGATACTAACCAAGTAGACAGCGGTTTTTGCTGGCAGCCGGCTACTTTTGACAACCCTGAAATTATATGATCTGTAATCACAAGTGTTAGAAAGGGATTTCAGTGGTGGTTCCCAGTCCCCCTATCATTTAGATAATGGGTAAATTTCTGCCACAGAAGGATACAGCCAAGCCTCACCTTGTAGACACCCCAAAAATCTGGACAGCAGCTAAGTCCCTGGCAAAAATAAATTACAGATATTTGACTATATTAAGGTCCCAACAGTGTCTGTTATAAACAGAGTTGACTGTTAATACCTACTCAAAAATGATGCCATGGATTACCAAATCAAGATTATATTTTCAATACTTTATTTATGCGTTTAACATGGTACAAAACTGCTAAACTGGTCAACAACTATCTGAAAAACATTTTTTGGGGGGTTTAAGTTTAAGAGAATATCTAAGCTTTTAAAAAGAGATTTCAAAGACAACATTTCATTTCCAAAGTTCTTTAACTTGTGTTTCCTTAAAGTTCCATGAATGATATAAAATTTGTTATTGTCTCAATATAATATTATTATTTCCTTCATAAAGTTCTATAAATAATATAAATAAGGTTTCCTTAAAGTTGTATAAATAATATAAATAACATTTCCTTCTTAAAGTTCCATAAATTAATATATTAATTAAGTAACAAATAATGGTAACTTAACTGTTAACTGTACAGATTTGTACAGGGTAGGGTTAAAGAACATACAATAAAGTACCCATTAACTTTATCTGCATCATTGAGATCAAAACACAGCTCTTCTCTAACAGAATGCAGAGTGCCAATATTCACACTATCAAGAAATTGAACAAGTTTGTAGTATGGCAAAAGAGCAGGAACACGGCAGTTTGCTACTTTTAAGCAAGAAAATTTTTTCCCCTTGGATAGTATCTTGAAGTTCTTAAATGAAAAGGAAAGGTGCACTTTCGTGTACTTCCTTTTGCCCATGACACCCATTCTATAATAAACTGACACACTTCCAAGTATGTTCTCATCACCATTCTCATACAGTTTACACTTAGCCTTATGAAAAGTAGATGCAATTTTTTTGGCCACGTTAGATTTGTTACATACTAATGAACTGACAAGATTCTTGGAAAACTTGGTGTCCAAGGTTTGTACAAGTCAAGTTGCAACTGCCTTGTTACTCTCCCTTGTGCTGCCATGGATTTCTGTGGCAGCATTATACGTCTCCAACACTCTTCTTCGATTTGCCCTCATTGACAGCTCATCAGAGGTAGGCTGCTTTCTTCTCCGAGATCTTGAAACTGAAGAGAGGAAATTTTCCTTTTCACAGCTGCTTTTCCCTCTATCTTGAAGTCCTTCCTTAAGTACTGCAACCTCATTATTAGCATCAACAATCTGTTTTTAAAAAAATACAATTTTAACCCAGGGCAATGATGAAAAGAAATGTTTTAAAGAGGATAGCCGAGTTTGAACAGTAACCCAATTTTATTTTAATGCCATTAAAAAGAACTGCTAAGCAAAGCAGCATATGTGTAATTCGGAGTAGAGAGTGATATGCACAGTGTGCAGCCCTATTTCCACAACCCTGCAACCCTCTCGAGCTAAAGTTGCAAAGCAATGCACCACAGAAGTGGGTATGACACACAAGACTTCAACTGAAACCTACATGTATTGTTGCTTTCAGAGTACTGAAGAGGCACGTGCAGCAAAATCATACCATTTCACATATTAAATAGCTTTCAAAAACAGAGACAATAGGTGCCTACAGTATACAATAGTACATGATTTTATGGAGCTGTTTCTTGCGCTGCTAGACCGTATACAGTTGGGAATTGATCCTGATCAATTTGTTGTTTCTGAAAGGTAGTATGACAATGAGCCGACTGTACTAAAATGGTGGTCAGATTCATTTTCATACATTTCATGGTCACTTGGAGACCAGGCCACTACAAGTCTTGAGAGTGACCAACACCAGTTTTCTCTTAACAATATCAATACATCATCAAGAGAAAAGGTTGTGAGAATGAATAATAATCACCAAAGGGGCAATGGTATGACCATTTATATTAACTTCTCTCAGCTAATTCTTTGAGGAAATGTATGGAGATCACTTTGAAGAATTTGTACAGTGTAGGTGGATATTGGGGTTAAATTGGTAAAACAGAGAATTTGCAAGCACTCTAGAAGTAGAACTTACTTTTCCTTTGAGCCGCCGAAAGCTTAAGCTTTTCCGCTGCTATGGACTCATGGGCTGCTGCTTGTTTCTCTCGAATCTCCTTCTTTTCCTTCATGAACTTGTCAACATTAAGTCGACTCAGCATATTTTTTTGCAAAGGCACATCCTTGGCTTCCTCAGTCAATCTAAGTACAACTTGCACCAAACAAAAAAGGTGTTCAGCCGAGAGCACTCATCGAACATATTTGCAATAGAGTAGGTGAGCGGCAACCATTCAAAAAAGCGAAAAAGCCTGAAATTCTGAAGTTTAACGACGAATAAAAAAACATAGGATTCTTACCCAGTAAACAGACTCCAATTTTTTCCTGGCAGGCTCACTGAACTTTCCACAATAAAAAAGCCTTTTGAACGAGAAGACCACAGATATTCACGAGTACTCACACCTTTAAAACGAACAACTGTGGGACCTTTTAGACTCTACTCTTGAAGGACAACTTTTAAAGTCATAATATTGGCTATGTTTGGTATCAAATTGAAGCTTGATTCACGAAAAATCTCTTCATGGCTGTTCTTCGACCCCATTTGCATCATGGGAGGAGCAAAACGACGACAAAGTGGAGGTACCTCTGGGAGAATTTCACTCATGTCCAGTCTCCCAGTCGACGGGACCTCACGCGCCCATGAAAACAGACGACATTGTTCGAGGCCGGATTTCGCTCCCTGTTTGCCCGGCGTGACAGGGGGCGGGAGGCGTACGGGAGACGGGAGAAGAAAGGGCGGGAGGCGGGATCTCTACGATGGCGGGAAGCCGGAGAGAAATTCAAAAAGGCAAGGTTTCGTTATTTGTTACTGCTTACATCCGTCAAAGAAGCGAACCCAACAACGTTTCTTGACTTCCATTTAACGTTCTCCGAGGCTAAAAGCAAAATTTTATACGTGAGTCAAAAACGAAAATTCGTACACGGGATAAAGAAAAACCAGCATTACTTCCTGTGAAATTGAAAACCTTTCCGAGTCACTTACATTCACGACGTGAATGAGATGGCATGGCACATGTACACGTGTGTCGACTGTGTCAGTCGTGTCAGTGTCTCGTCTGTCTCGCTGGTTGTCGAAATTCCCCGTAAGAACGACAAAGCGAGTCAGGTCAAATGCCGTCAAAGACCATTTTGATTAGCCTGAATTTCATCCATTGGCGATTACTTTGAGTCGTTATTACTCCCTCAGTAACGTCTGAATCGACCGGTCATTAATGCCGCCCAGTGACGTCACAACTCCTTTGCTTTAATTCATGCAAAAAGTTAAACACGATTTTCAAGTGGCACACCAAAAAATATCGTTTGGAAATGTCGTTCAAACTATCACCTGCATGCAGTACTCTGACCCGGTTTTAATTCAATTACCAAACTCAGTCGCTATCACGCAATAAAATAAATACACACACGGAACACAAAACAACGATTTGCTTTAATTGAAAAGAAGCTATTTGGTCTTTAACGAAGAAAAACAGAAAACAAGGAAACAAAAAAGGAAAGCTAACAGAATCATTACACTTGACGTTCAAAAATAGATAGAAGGTCGAATTACAACATTGATCTCAGAAACTTTGCATAAACAAAATCACTGTCGAAACCGACTCTCCGTAATGATTTTTCATTCGTAGTTCATTTTAGCATTTCAGTTTCGAAGACGAGGGCAATTTTGCTGTTTACAATAAAGATTATCGAAATGTTTGAACTCCACGCAAGCATACCAGGGATGTGATCCGCTGAATATCAAGCGACAATCCCGCTAAAATTTCTCAAAATTATGCGAATGTTTAGACAATCAACCAATCAAAATCACTGATCGGTTTTCCGATGGTGATGACGTCGCTGGACGGCATTAACGGCCGGTCGGTTCAGACGTTCTTAGGAGCTCCCACACAGACGTTCTTAGGGGTTCGTCACGTCTGTGGGGGAGGCTAGTTCAGACGTTGCTGAGAGGACAAAACGACTCGAAGCAATCGGATGAAATTGAGGCTAGTTTTTAATCGGTCTCGGTACTTTTCGGTGTGGTGGGGAAAAATCCGTCCATGGAAGACCTTCCTGGGAGTTCGCTCCGTTCGACTGTAGTTCACAAAACACTATTGATTTCACCACGTGGTGGAAACTTGGGTCGAAGGAATGCCGCTTCAATGATCGCGCTGGAGAGTGCAGAGTGGTTCGATTTACAACAGATTTTTTTTTTATTTTGGACAAGCTAGCTAGCTGGCCAAAGCACTCCCTATTAGAATAGAGAGTCAAACAGCGTGATTTACATGATAACGGGAGAAACCCAATAAAGGGCGAGAGTCGGGAGACCAAGCCAAGGGACAAAAAGGTACGGGAGGCGGGAGAATGGGGTACGGGAAGCGGGAGATTGTGACCCCCCTGTCCCCACACCTTAAGACCAGCATACTGAATGATATCCCGCTTGAGGGCTTCAAGCGATGAATGCGTACTGTTTATTGGAATTCGCACTCTTTCTTTACCTTCGAGGAAACCAACAGATCCAAATGATTGTGGATCTACATTATATATCACCTCTTCTAACTTGAAAACTTGCTCACTGACCTCAGTGCTGTCAGCCACTGTACTAAGACGTACAAAGGTCATCCCGAGCGCGCGAATCCGTCAAAGACGGCAAACGTGGCGGGTCACTTGTCACGTAATCTTCAAACGACAAAGCAGAGCCTGCTTAGAAGTAATTCTTTATTGATAAATAAGTATATACAAAGCACAAGTTAATGATAATAAGATGCCAAAGCCAGAGGCTTATATGGCATAGGTCAGAGAGTTACAATGTGCTGCAAAGTTACAATGAGAATAAAAATTATTAAGTACAAGATTTACAGAGAAAAGGCAAACTATTACAACATATAATGATTACTACATGTGAAGCAAAATAAACATAACAATTAATGATAGTGTGCAAAAAAGTAATAAAGAAAATTTGAGTTCAACTTAGTTTAAACTTATAATGATTGAAAATAATCTCTTAGTTTATGTTTATAACTAGAAAGAGTGAGTGAATTACGAAGTGAGAGAGGAATGTCATTCCAAATTTGAGGACCCTGTACCCGAAGAGAAAAAGAGTATTTATGAGTATAAGATGTAAGTTGTCTTTTTGCCTGGTGAGATATTGATGACAATCAGAGTTAAGAACGAAAAGAGATGAAAGAGGAGAGGGCAAGAGCTTCTGTATGTGAAGGAAAACAAAGCAAGAAACTTGGTACTTATAAACATTAAATATGTTGAGTATTTTGAATTTGTTAAAGAGCGAGTAAGTATGTGCACGTGGTGGAGAATGAGTAATGATTCTTAAAGCTTTCTTCTGGAGAAGGAAAAGAGGTTGTAAATGAGAAGAGTACGTGGATGCCCAAATAATAGAACAGTATTGAAGATATGGGAGTATTAAAGAATTGTATAATGTGCAAACAGTATTAGAAAGGAAAAACTGTCTTGATTTGATAATAATCCCGGTGGATTTGGCAATTTTGGAAGAAATGGCTTTTATATGAGCCTGCCATGAGAGATTTTGATGGATGATAACACCTAAGAATTTTGTGTGTTCTACTCTATTGATACTGTTCTTATCAATGTTAATAGAAAGACCATCAAGATTTATTTTCTTTCTTGCAGGGTGAAACGTGGCGGGTCACTTGTCACGTAATCTTCAAACGACAAAGCAGAGCCTGCTCATTTAGAGAACTTTTTAAGATCTTTTAATGACTTTTGAAAAGGTCATATGAAGTTTCACTTGCCTTACGGACCTTCACGAGAAATAATTAAATAAAAATCACGAATATCGGACAAGCGATTTTTAAGGTTCACGTATCATGACAGGTAAAACATTCACAGTTCACGGATTTAAATTTCGCGTTTTTCACCGGTCACGACAATTAAAAACACTAAATCACGTATCACGCAATAACCCCTTTACCCCCCTTTTTTAATTTCTGTGTACATTATTTCTTCAGGGTGGATCAGACAGCTTCTCAGATGGCCAGGCTCGAGCTGATCTTAAGTTGTGTTTTTGGGTTTCTTCTTACCTTCGCCTACGTAGGTAAGTCCGCTTTACTTTTTATTTGATGTTTTAAAGTCTTTTTCTCACCACAGCAATTGTTCTTGGTGAGTTCAGTCTGCTATAAACTTGAAAGCACGATAAATCAATTTCCAAAGCTCGGAATGCGAGCCATAAATGTCAGCCTTTTATGGTGTGAGCCAAACCTTTGCTCTTTAGATAATATATAAAACTGTTCTATTGAGGCCTTGAACTGCTGTTTAAAAAGTAAAAACTAAAATTCAAGCTTTCGCCAATCAACGGGATCATCAGGGATGAGAAAATATTCCGTGCGCTATATATATGCAAAGAAAGTGTAGGGTGAAATGTGTAAAAAATGTGACGTTTGTATGAAAGCTATAGAAATAAACTGAGTAGAATACAAAGCTCTAATGATGGAGTGTCTCTAGACAAAGGACCTCTAATTAAAAGCGCTTAATTTAATATAAGAATGGTCTCTAAAACATAATACTAAAATAGAAGGTCTGCGAATGCAGTACATTCTTCTCGGGAATTGAGTGTAGGCTTGCACTTTCTAAAATGTAAAATGCTTCATAGAGGTGTAGCGGGGTCGTTTTCGCTCATATTAATCTTGACATCAATGCCTTTATAGTCTTTGTTCTGGCAGGCATAGATATCTTTTTAACAGAGGAGTTTTCATTATTGATATGTTCTCTTACGCGGTCGATTATTATGAGCGAAAACGATCCCGCTAATCTACACCTCTATGAAGCACTTTACATTAGAAAGTGCATACATACACTAGTATTTTATTTTAGAGACCATTCTTAAGCCCTTTTAGAGGTCCTTTGTCTAGAGACACTCCATCATTAGAGCTTTGTATTCTACTCAGGTTATTTCTACAGTTTTCATACATACGTCTTTTACACAAGTTTCACCCTACACTTTCTTTGCATATATATAGCGCGCGCTGAATATTTTCTCATCCCTGATGTTGCCGTTGATCGGCGAAAGCTTGGATTTTGGTATTTACTTTTTAAACAGCATTTCAAGATCTCAATAGAAGAGTTATATATATTTTTAATTATGTTGCTGAAGGAAAACATGAACAGATTATCTTTAAATAATATTCACTGTATCTCCTTGTTTTACAAAAATCTACAGAGGGAAGTCCTGAGGATAGTCATTACATAACCTACCCAGAGAGGATTGATGGAAGGCGATCAAGAAGGGATCTTTCAACTTCAGGAAAAGTTAGTCAATAAACAATTTCAAACGCAGAGGGCCAAAGTATTTTTTCCAAGACAAAGAAAACTTTACCTAAGGGAAAAATTAAACCTCAACAAATTGGAAAATTAAACTGGGGGTTTGAGGCCCGGAGGGGCACATTTGATATTCGCAAATGTATGGTTCATTTGAATAACATAAGATGAAAGTTTATGAAGAGGCCAGAGTAATAAGGAGTTCTGGTGACTTAAGAACATAAACCGACCCGTTTCCTAGAATGATGTAACACTGCGCTGATAGGGAAGTGACCTTTGCAGCCCAATTTCTTCCCTCAAGAAGGGCTATCTTGACACTTCAGTTCCTGATTTTTTTTAAAGTGGTCAGTAATATTGCATTTTTGTAGAGTGGTCGAAATATTACATTTTGTTTCTCGTCCATGATCGAATCTGCCGCTTTAATGCATTCTCGTCAGCGGAATATTTTTAAGCTTTCAATAGCTGGAGCTATGTGAGTGCAGTTTTTTTTGCCAAATATCCCGAATTCACAAACGTTTCTGTTGTTATTTTCGTAATACCTGTTCAGTTTGGAAATGCGATGATTAATTATTGTCTCTTTAATTTCTGTCCTAGCCAGGCGACAGAAAATTTCCGAACCAATCAGGTATCATATGTCGGTAGGAACTAACTGTACATTTTTTGCTGTTTTAGGGAGGTCACTCAGATGAAGCGTCCTATAGATTGAAAGCTTTTAACCAGGAATGGACCCTGGATGTAAAGAGAAACAAGTATAAAAATCATTGATCTGGCTTTAACAGTTCGCTTACCCAACTTTGACCATAACCATAACCCTATAAAGGAAATTTAAATTTTTAAGGAAACCCATTGTTTAGTAGCGAAGCTTTTCTTTTACAGGGAACTTATTTCTCCACTGTTTTCAACGCGCACATTTGCAAGTGATGGCTCTGAAATATTGCATAAGGTACTTCAGTATTATTATTAGATCTTCGTACGTGTATGAAATTGTGCATGACATTTTTCATTATACATTCCCGGGATTAAACAAAAACATATACCATACCATTAATAAATCTTCTGGGATATTGCAAGTATCAGCCTTTTTTCCGTTTTTCGGCTTGTTAAAAAATAACACCTTTTGGAGAATCATACCATCAACTGACTGAACGCATAACTCACACTGACTCAGTATATAAACAATATTCAGTGTAAACAGCAATCCTATTCTGCCAGGACTACCTAAAAACATCTGGACGATTATCATCCATCTATTGACTTTACTACTGGCTTCAGGCTGTTTGTGTTAATATATTTGTTTGCCAAAGGAGCCAAGTTTTTTGCGTTCACTTAAACTCCGCGCGTCAAAAAGTTTAGAAAACTTATTAGGATAAATCAATAGACAAGCCTGACATTACCATGATAAAAAGACTAAAGGCTGTTGGGGTGGTGTTTATCAGATAAATTAAAGAACAAGAAAGAGTTTTAACGTCTAAGTTGATCTCTCATACCAAAAACAATATATTTTGAAAGGCAGAGTGCGAATGTGAGAATATAAGAAATAGATACTAAATAATTGGTATATAACAATGTTCCGAAACACCTAACCCATGCATTCCTTCAGAACCTTAATGTTGGTATTCTTTCGTTTAAAACTATCCTTTCAGGTCTTAGAAAAAAAATGCCGTATGGGAAAAAATCACCCAAATTTTAAATGCAACAATTCGTCAAATGTTGATGTTTTCAGCAGGTCAATTTAATTTAAAATGTTTGTTGTCTTGGCACACTACACACTGTGTGAATGGAAATAAAACGTCTGGTACGTGTAGCAAGAAACAGAAGTATTTTTTTAACTTTTGAGTTATTAATTGAAAGGGTGGAATTGAAGAATGCCATTACCAGGGAAGTATCCGTGGAAAGAAGGACTCTACAGTTGTTCTAAATACTTGCTCAGGACTCAGGTGATCAGTCTTCTCACTAGCAATATAATACTTACTCAATTCGCTTGTACTTCTTTACCATCATATTCGAATCAAATAGACAAGGTAAAATTAAGACTCAGTGCCCTGTCCGTGTCAAAACGTTTTGTTCTACTTAATTTATAAGCTTTTTGCCTAACGACCAATTAATATTCTGCGGTTTTCGAAATTTGAGGGTAAATTGTACAGTCTCAAATCTTTTTTTCGATTTTCATCTGCTGGATTTGTTTGAAATGCTAAATACATGTACAGCTTATAAATACAGCTTTCTCGGTAATGTTGCTTTCGTTATTTCCCCTTTGTTTTCGAAAGATAACAAGCAATACAAAAAATTATATCTTTTTTTTTGTTTCTTCGTTATCTTAGAGGAATATTAGACGATGGAAAAAACACATTCTATATCACACCTGAGGATGAACACAAAGTAAGTGAGTTCAATTTTTCTTACTATGCGTTGGAGTTAAATTAGGCTAGGGCTGGTGTCAACCCTAACCCTAACCCTAACCCTAATCCTGAAACAACATTCTTTAAAAACAAAAAAGACCCCAACCGCGACCCCGATCCCGCGTTTTACTGACAACCATATATAAGCCATGCATTATTACTTCTTTAACCCTTTTCTCAATTGAGGATGATCGTAAACATGTCTTGCTCAAAATTCAAAGTTTTTGTTCATTTTTACGGTTTCCTGTTTGTCTACTATTTTCCAGAGCAGTTAGAACCATAAATGCGAACTATTGCTTGGGAAACGATTACTGCCAGCCAGTATTTATGAAGAGTATTTCTGAAAATCTCAGCTAATGCTCCAAAAAAAGTCCTCTGGAGGAGGAGATCTAAGAACGGCTTGGAAAGTGAAATTTCGTAGGGTTTTGATGACCTTTATCTGATAGGGCATGAATTTTGCGTCATTTCAGGCCATGGAACCTAAAAATGAGCCTAGCTGGCTGTAAAAAGGGGCAATACGGAGGCAATACGTCCTAGCCGGCATGATCACATGCTGTTTGCGGAAAATTCTCTCATCCATGTCAGGAAATTCTGTATTTTAAAGCCTCCCCTAGGGCATGACTCAGCAACTGAGGACATTTCTGCTACGTTTTCAATGTTGGTTAGCATGCAAGGAATTTTCCCATGCTTATCGTCAATGATTTGCTCACTGGTAATAGAGGGGATCGCCCCAGAGTGGTTTTGCATTGAAATTGGCATGCAACAGAGTTTCGCGTGCCCTGTAAGCATAATTTGAGGTTCCGTGACCTTCTCACCTAGGCCGCGAGAAGCCTAGGTTCTAGTAATAAGAAATTCATACCCAGCAAAATCTCCGGCATGCCGGGCATGCCAAATTTTCTGGCATGCCCGGCATGCCAAATTCTCTGGCATGCCGGGCATTCCAAATTCTCTGGCATGCCGGGCATTCCAAAATCGGTCTCTGGCATGCCCTCAAAGCACAGGTTATAATTCCTTGAATCTACAGATATTTTAAGCCTGGCTAAAAAAAAACTAAACAGATCACTGTGCTTATTTTTTGATGTACGGTTAAACGATGACGTCATTGCTATTCCTTTCACTTTCATAGATTTGGTTGTCCCAGCGAAGTTTAAATAACAAAAGCTCTAATTTTCACAAGAAAGTAAAACCCTGAGGGATTCTGCCGTAGTAATAGAACAGCGTCATTGTGAAGATGACCTGTTGGGGGATTGTGAAAACTCGGCTCACCCCCTTTAATGAGTCTTTAATAGGATTCCCATTTCACATTGCCAATAAAATGGAATTGACTGAAATCAGTAAAAAGAGAGACAGAGACTATTTTCATTGTATAATAAAATGTATCTATGTTCCGAGAAAGCTTTTAAAAATACAAGGTTATAGAATACGTATCTTTCAAAGTTCATTACAAACTGAGCTAAGCCCCAAAATCACTGTTCATCATTCAGTAAATTGTGATGTTTGACAATGCAGTGTGCTTGAATATAACGTTGCAATTACATATTTCTTTAACGCAATTTTCCCTACGTTAGAAAAGCTGTTTTGATCTTGTTTCATATTTTGATAAGGAGTCTGAGTTCCTCTTTCTTGTTTTGTAGACTTGCCAGAGATTAGTGTTTTTGTGTCATTACTAGTGTCTGTGTTCTTTGTTTTTAACTCAAAGTAAGTCAGTAATAACTGACAGTATCATGCTCTCTAGAAAAGTAATTATCTCCTCGTCATATCTGGAAGTTACCTGTAACAAAAAAGAAATGGAATGTTAACACATGCAAGGGGAATATGAAAAAAAAGAAATAGAACATGTAGACTCAGCTTCTCTTAACCCATTTTCATACTGACTTGTTGAGTCTGTTAAAGGAAACTCAGCGAAAAATTTTTCGCATCTTTTTGTGGCGATATTCTCTCATAGCCCGCCAACTGATCAGAGGTTGTGAAGAAAAAATACATTAGGACCAAAGGTTAAAGCCTGTCCGGTTACATCATTTCGTATGTTACCTAGAGTTCTAATAAGTAGGTCATAAAATAGGATTTAACGAGAGCAAATTCGTTTCTCAATCGGTGTATAAAAAAGTGAAGCTATCAAATGAGAAGTTTAGAAAGAATAAAAATTATTAAATTAAAAGCTCATATAATTAGGAAAATTCCTAAACGAAAACAATGCTAGTGACATTAAATTGATGAGATAAAATTCTCACAAAATATGTCGAATAAAAGCCTCATTGTTTGCTTTTGTTTTTGCGTAAAGGTAAATTTTTCGGCCCACAAAGCAAAGTTGAAAAAACGACGAAATCTTATTTTTTTACATTGAACATGTTTATTAGCTTAGTTTCCGTCCGTTTTAAAAGCTTTATAACCCAATCATAATTTTCGAGTTAAAATAGTACAAAATCATTTCAAAAACCATGTTCATTTAAAGTAGAGCCGGCAAACGTGAACATTTTGTATTCAAAAGTCGGACCCAGCCAGGTTGCTTTATACTAAATAGAATTTTTTGCATTTTAGCGTCCTAGAAATTTATCAGAATCACCTCTCAGAGGCTTACTGTAACAAAGCATTTTGTGATACACTCGTAGACAAGCAATTGGATGAGATGTCCAAAAGAAAAATTAGTTTTGTGGACCTAAACGCACATTCACAGACTGCTTATATTGAGTTGCTTACAACTTTGCATTGACATCTGCAGCATGTTCATTTTCTAAAAGCGAAATCAAAATCTGATTTTGGCATTTGATTTACGGATATTTTATTTTGTCTCCAAAAGTGTGAAAGACAATCAAACGGATATTATAATCAACAACAGTCACACTATGCAGCAAAAATAAGTAACTTTACCAGTACAGTGAAAAAATATGACCGTAGGTACGTGCCAAAAATAATTATGCTCGCGCTATAAAATTAGATCTGACTTTTTTTAGCTTTGGTTTCTATATTTTTGAAGTTTTCTCTGGTCTTCTTAGCAGCAGAAGAAGATTACAAGACGTACAAACAGAAACAATCCGAAGTGAACGAGTTAACAACCACTTATGCCGCAGTTCTTAGGCATGCTCGACAGCAAGATAAACTGAATGCCAAAAAGCTAATTCACGGGATTTGTTCGATATTCAGACTTTTTCTTTACAAATTAATACTAAATTTGTACTTACAGTCTCTCACAGAATCCATTTCTTGTCCATCATTCACCAACATCTCAACAAGGCACCGCAGAAAAAAAAGACAAACAAGTGCGAAGAGACATGTCGACATCGTGACGCCACAACTGCCACGCTACAACAAACTAGATTCATCGTCATCCGAAAACACTTCTGCGGAAATTCGGCCGATTTCGTGCGTGCTCGGGGTATCTTCGGATGAAGCAGATGACGTTGCTCAAAGAACTATCGTCAGCAAGGAGTAAAATAGTTTGCGAGAAGCGCACTGAAAACTTAAGCAAAATCTCTCTGAGAAGGCAGTCCAAATTCACCAAATCAGAACGTCTTTGTAGTATTAACGTCGTACTCTCGTACTGACTTGAACGACCTGGTAAGCTTAATTTTCACCAGTCTTTTAATGCTGTTGACCGGGAAACATTCCGACGCGATAAAACTTAAGCATGGTTAAGTTTATACTGAGAAGATTTGTTATCTTATTGTTTAAAACCCTTTTCCGCGATCAAATAATTTAAATCTGGACCCAGAAATGTCAGTATCGGTTTGAAGTAAAAGGATTAATCTTTGATTGCAAGTGAAGTATTCTATTTTATGCATGAATAATGTTGTTTTGTTGTGCTTTTTATTTATAAATCCAGGCTTCTGTCTTCAGTTTTGCCAGTCGATCCCGTTACACACATTGTAACAAACATGACTTTTTTTGTTATAATCTGCATTTATTGCCAGGCATGAAACCTGTAACTTCAAGCTCCCTAAGATATATTTGGCGATTATTATATATGTGATATTGAAGCGGACATCAAAATCAACCTTTCTGGGCATGCCAATTTCATGCCCGGCATGCTGGGCAACCAAACCAACTCACCATCGGCATAACCATCGGCATGCCCGGCATGCCAAACCAGAGGAGCAAAAACTGGGAATGAATTATCAACCCGGCGAGAGATCTGGGACCTACGTTTAGCTGGGTCAATTTTATGGTCAATTTTGGGCTGCGAGGGCATGAACCCATTTTTTCCATGCCTATGAGATGTTATTTCTAAGTACCAATGTTCCCTTGAATTTTGTCATGCCTAAATATATAAAATTTTCCCTCTCTCATTAATCCTCAGCCTGGATGCGATTTTTACGCTCGCAAGGCATGTTCGACTGAAAATCATGCCCATACCCTCATTCAAAACAAAATGCTATCAAATTTCACTTTGTAAGCCGTTTAAGACATCTAAATATCATTATAATTTATAATAACTAGGTAACTTTTCTTGCTGAAACCTCGGAAGACTTGGAAATAATCCTCATAACTATCGTACGGAGTTTTACGAATAGTCTTTCACCCACTAGCCTTTATTTTAGCCTTAAGATAAGTTTCGTTTATTCAAACCTCTTCAGTTTGGCAAAAACTGTTGATTATAATTATCATAACTAAGAGTAAGAAAAGTGATATATATGAAATATTATCAATAAAAGTTGTTGATCTAGTATTTCCGGCAAGTAATTCAGAATTTTATTATCACTGAAAGTTGTCGAAAAAAGAAGAAATATAGAGTTTATTTTTCTAAATTCTCAGGTCACTGGTGCTCATAAGTTACTTCAATCTAAAGCTAAAAAAGATGACCCTGCTGATATTCACAAGAACTGTGGTAAGTGGCACATTTAAATACCACGGGTTCCGACTTTTCTAACTACATGTACTGTTGTGTTTGTAAGTAGAAAATATTTAGATACAAAGTATCTGTTTTTATTTTTTTTAGGAAACGACGGGACACATAGAGATTCCTATACCTTAGAAAATAACTACGGACCATTTCCTAAGGTAAGTGACTTGATAAATTTTGCTGTCATATTTCTTTCCTTATTTCCAGGTTCCCAGCTATAGTATAAATTTTTTAGATCTCATTATAATGTTAGAAAATAAATATCACATAATCTTTCCTAGAGGAGTTTTTGAGACCTCTACCGTCAGGCCAGTTTTTATGATCAGTAAAGTAACTAAGAAATTCATGATTATTGTATTGAACATAAGATGAAGCTAAATCCAAAGAAATGTAAAGAGATGTATGTAGATTTCATGAAAAATTCAATCACAACTTTACGACCTATATCTATTGGAAACAAAGAAGTAGAACGTGTACGAACATATAAGCTTTTAGGAGTTATAATTAGTGATGACCTTAAATGGAATGCGCATGCTGAATACGTAATTGCCAAAGCAGCTAAGAGATTGTCTGCACTTAGATTATTGAAGCGCGTAGGAGTAATGCCAAAAGACATACTAAAAGTATACCTATGTAATGTTAGGTCAGTATTAGAATACGCTGTGCAGGTGTGGCAGGACATCCCTGCATACTTGTCTGACGCTATTGAATCAATACAAAGAAGAGCCTTGGGAATAATATTTCCTAACTCTAGCTACCAGCAAGAGCTGCATCAGGCTAATCTTACATCTTTAGCTAGTCGTAGGGAACTTTTATGTCAAAAGCTAATGGCTGATATGAGGGGTGTGAGCCACCCAATATCTTTTCTGGCTCCGCAAGAGACAATAAGAACAATACCATATCAATTAAGATCAGGGAATACAATACCAACAAGAACAATGAAAAAGGCTAAGAGAGCGAATGACTTTTTTACATTTAGATTTGGATAAATTATACAATTACTGTATTATTGATCATTGGGCTTGTAAATGGTTATTAGTATTATCTTGTAAATTTTTGTAAATTTCACTGTTTATTCAGTTATATTATCTGCTAGAAGTGTCAATAAACTATTATTATATTATTATTATTATTATTATTATTATTATAAGTAGCCCTCAAACAACTAAGAGTGCGACCATTGTCTTTTCTCCTCTCCTTTCCTATTTTTCCTTCGCTAGGCTCTCTGTTTGGGTAAAGGGTGAAAAAATCGCGAGGAGAGGGAAGAGAAAGGGTGAGAGCCTGTAGACAAACAATTGGGACCGCTATTCCGCCTTCTTGTCTTGTAATTGCCGATCATCTGTCAGCAAGATCGTTATCTCACTGTTACTTGGATACATTAGAATGTAATCGATTTCGCGTGTAAGAAGGGGACGGTAGCCCGGGGTTGGTAGACAATACACAACTTTTACCTCGTGCCAAAATGCTGCTTTTCCCAATGAGTTTTTTTTCTCTGGCGGGTAGATTATGCTCTGGAGGGTTTGTTTATAACTGAGAAAATGTGATTTTCTGAGAGGTCGTGACACGCACATTGATTTTCTGCGGTTATTGTTTCTGATCGGTGTGATTTGTCCACTGATGCAAGAACATTTATTGCGGCTAAAAAAGTTCATCAGTCAAGCGCCAGAAGACCCCATGTTAAAGATCAGAAGACCTGTTTACAAGCGATTATTTAAATCAAATGGCGTGAGAGGTGCCGGCCAAAAAAGCGATGTAAATCAAACCTCTCAACAGTCAGTGTTCTCACCAATAGGAGCTTGTATCAGGATCTGATGCACCCCGGGTGCCGTGGAAAGACGGTCCCAAATGTTTGTCTGCAGGCCCTCACCCTTTTCCTTCCCTCTCCTCGCACTTTTTTCACCCTTGCCCCAAACAGAGACCCTTTTCACAGGCTACCC
>JBBMOI010000009.1:9622500-9635000 GCA_038088405.1 Porites divaricata
CAAGTAAGGCAAGTTTCGTCACTCACCCCTCGACCGAAACTGAATGGCCGCCAAAACTTTTAACACGATTCAGTAGCTGAAGGATTGAACTACACAGTGATATGCAGGAGAGCCAGTAAGTGTGAGCCACTTTTGAGATTTAATCCACTGAATTTGGCTAAATTCGCATGTTTCGCTAAATGGGTCAAAGGGTCTAAGTGTGTTTCCTCAGATTTTCTAAACGAAAAGGTGTCGATGATTCTGACCTGTATAATTTTAAAGATAAAGGCTCAATTAAAATAACCAGTAAATTGGAAGCTTTGGGTCGCACTCTTTTATCCGAAACAATCGGTTGAATTTTGACAAAATTGGCATATTTCACAAGCATCTCTGGCCCTCATGTGGTGCCGAAAGAAAATTCGTTAAAGAAATTTTACAGAAGCGAATTTCTCTAATCTAGTTTCATATTTGTTATATACTTATTAAAAGAAGTCCACAGAAAAATTATGAGCGAAATCTATTTTGTGGGCAAAACTCGATATGAGGATCTTACAGAGACTGGCTCTTAATTTTAGTTCCGTAGGCCAGTGTTTAATTAATGAAGAAGAGGATTTGTCTTGAATCTCTACCAGTATTGGATTAAGGTGGCTCGACAGGGTTTTTAAGGGTTAATACTCCCCAAGTTTGAGCAAAAACTGCGTTGCCTTTAACAAAGATCTGGGAAAATTACCACCACAGCTGTATTAGATAAAGATAAATTTTTTATGATCAGGGTTTGAAAATGACATCGGAGTTGTCATAGCAACAAAATGACGCGATTACCTCTTTTACTTGCAGTCGTATTTCTCGGCACTGGAAACTATTTTTCCAAAATCGTAAGCGTTTCCTCGATGTTCGTGAAGTTTGAGAGAAATCTGTGGGGGCGTTTTCGAGATATTTTGAGATGAAATTTTTCTGGTTAGAAATAAAGTAAAAAAATGGACAATCGAGTTGTTTGGCCGTTATCTATAGAACACGAAATCCTTTTGAATTACAATCTCCCCTCAGTGTTGTTTTATTCGTGTGTGGAAGCTCATGGGGACAGCTTTAGTCCATTGCTTGAAAGAAAGATTTGATTGTTTAACAATTTCTTTGCTATCTGATGACAACCATTGTAACCCTGATCATAAGAAAGTTTCATCTTTATCAAATACAGCTGTGGTGGTAATTTTTCCAGATCTTTGTTAATGGCAAGGTAGTTAATATGCTCAGACTTTGGAGGTATTGACCCAGAGAAATCCTATCGATCCATCTTAAAATTCCGGGTTACTTACAACATTTAAACAAGATTATAGAGTTTTTGAACAACATAAAACATCAGAAGATCTTTTATTTTTTGGTGTAAAAACCAGACTTGAAATTTAGTATCACCTTCCCTTTCCTCATATCCTTTAGTTATCATTTTATCCACTAGTATTTTAACATAAATTCTACGTGCTGATTAATTGACGTTCTCTCTTGCTATCAGCGCACGCATAGAAGCGAGAAGAGAAAATACAGAGCAGTTGTTATTTACTTTTGACAAACAATTTTTCAGTTGTCAGCCATAACCATTGTCAGTTTAAACTTCGTTGGAAAAACTGGGATTTTTTCGGAGCAGCCATGCATGATACTACATTTTTTCTCTCGATTATTTTCCTTTAGATGCGAAGAAGTATATCAAACACAGATGACATTTACAATCCTTACCTGGAAACGAATGCAACACGATACACCGAACTAGTGGCTGTAGCAGACTTTAGAATGGTAACTGACAGAAATGCAAATGAAAAGTTATGTTAACCATATAGCTTAGTTTCTCATTACGTTCTCTTAATTATAGTATCTGAAGCACAACAATGACACCGCAGCTGTAAAAGACCGAGTGATAACATTAGTAAACGCCGTTGATGCAGTAAGTTATAATCATATTGAGAAAAATTTATACTCTCTAGTTCATCAGCTAGCGAATTCCTCCACGAAAATCCCCTAGCCTGTATACAGCCGCCCCTTCTCTCAAAAAATTGGAGAAGGGGGTCTGTGATTCACCGTTGCTAATCGTGCATGGAGGCCAAGTGATTTTTCCCGGAATGTATGGAAAATTATTTGATTAGCTATTACTCATAAAACACTATATTATGTAATTGAAGGATTTTGATTGTAATAGGGCCTGTCGTCAAAACATAGCACGCAATTCACGGACAACTATACGCATGTACCTATTCATCCCCAGGGATTTCGGACAAAAGATAAGAAACTAAAATCTTTATTGAAAGGTTCTTTAGCCGTACTAAAAAGCTGTAGGTTTCAATGAGATCAAGGCATCCGAGATCAAATCCTGTAATAACAACACAGCTACAGAAACAATAAAACCACAGTAAATAACTCAATATGCATGAGACATACCAGCTTTTAAACCTCTGAATGCGAGAATCAAAAGCAAAAATAAGCTTTGTTCATTCAAAGTTTATGGTACCTCATGCACTGGGATTCATAATCTACGCACTGGAAAGAAAAGAAGGAAAACCTCTATTGCTCAAGCAAACGCTGAGGTCACGTTTCACACTATTACAAGCTTATGAGTCGCATCTGATCTGTCAACATTTTATTTAAAACCAATGACTTTCCGTATCCAGTGGGAGGGCTTGCATACGATCATGGCTCTATTCCTTTAAAAAGGGCTTGTAAGAACATTTTTTTCTTGCTTGGTATAGCTAGAGGAAAGCGATTTTAAAAAATTGTCTCTTTCTCAATTGCTCGATGGAAATAAGGCGCATGCACCGGCATTTTGAGACATGAAACATGAGCCACGGAAAATAGGCCATTTACGAGTTCCAAAAAGTTTCACTTTCAAAGCGAGGTTAAGTGCGAAGCCATTGATATGAAAATGATTTTTAATTGTCATGGAAATAAAACTCATTTTCACAACAAAGGTTTCGCACGTAGCCTCGTTTTGAAAGTGAGATTTTTTGGAACTCGGAAATAGCCTATTTGGTCGGCGGAATTTATTGTTTTTAATTTATGCAACATTATTCCCATACACGATTAGCAACGGTGAATCACATGCGCTCCTTCTCCGATTTTTTCTGAGGGGAGGGGGTGGCTGTACACAGGCTAGAAACTTCCTAACATTGTAATCTGCGTGTCGCGCGCTAGAAACAAGGAAAGGAAAAGGCGATTACTTCATTCTCATAAGGCTGCAAGGTCACGGGAGGGCGCCCCAGTCTCTTCTCCCTCGCGCAGACCTCGCACGCCTGATCCTAGCTTCCCCCCCCCGGCCCGTTTCGAGTGCGTGCCATAGAAACTGCTTAAATTGGTCTAAGTCTAGTTCATGATCAATTGTGACAAGTACCCTTGAGTAGAGATAAAAAATTATGTAATAGACAATTTCCTAGTGAACACAAATGCTTATTTAGTTGTCACGGCTTTTGCTGTCGTTGCTGCTATTGTTGTTCAGGTTTTTTTATCATATTAACCGGAAGGTCACAGGGGTCTGTTGGGAGTACTCGGTTTTTTCTTCCGAGCAGCCTGTGTCACTAAGTAAAAAATCATCTTTCTCATATATTCACCAGGCTCAAAATTCACCATAACATAAATCATTGCGCATAAATATTCTAGTCATGGCATTATGCAGGATGTTTGTCGCATGAACCTAGTTTAGTGTCTTAGCTCCAACGAGTCTCCTGTACCTTAGTGGTAGAGCATCTGGACTAGTCATCAGAAGGTCATAAATTTTACTCATGTTGGGAGTACTTTGTCACTGACTGAAAAATCATATTTCCCATTTATGTCAACTAAAAAGAATGCGAGTGGTTTATGTTGAACACACTCAGTTTGGGCTCTTCTCAACTCTCTTCTAATTTCCCATTCTGGTTTCAAATGCTTTACTAATTTCTTTTCTTTTTCTGAAAGATTTATCAGCGAATAAATATTAGAATTGTATTCAAAGCTTTGGAAATCTGGACAACAGGCGATCCATTTGAACGTCAGAGTAAAGGTGGACCTGATCTTAGCGCATTTAATAACTACCGAAAAGAGCATTTGCAGAAGAAATTTCCTCATGACAACGCACAGTTACTGAGGTACAAAACTTGTGTCTGCAAAATATACGCCCTTAGTTATGACAAATCATAATTTGAATCGTCCAGTCCGTTCTGGTAACCTCAATTTCTTGTTAGCTCTCATGTAGCTGCTATCAAGCCTCTTACGTAGACGTTTTAAGGTGGCTCGACTGGATTTTTTAGGGGGATACCGCCCAAGTTTGAGCATTAACTACGTCGCCATGAGTAAAGATAGGGAAAAAAGGTTACCACAGCTGTATCATATAAAGATGAAAATTTCTTATGATTTCGGTTTTAGCGCAATCGGAGTCGCCATGGCAACGTAACGACGCCATTATGTTTTTTATTTATCTTTGTGTTTCGCTGTACCATGAGTTTTTTTGGAGAAATTGCTTAAGGGAGTATGTACCTGCCACAATTGCCTCAATTGTGGCAAAGTTTGAACAAATTCTATGAGAGCGTTTTCGAAATATTTTGAAACGAAGTTTTAAGCATCATAAAAACAGCGAAATAGCATGCTATCCAAACAATTAGCTAATTTTTTAAGAAAATGATAAGCTTTGTAAACGCGGTTTCATCTCATAGTGGTTTGATTCCATTGAAAACCTCCTACAAAAAAAGAGGGGAATTGCTCTGGGCGATCGTGAGTAAGAAGAATTTTATTAACTTGCATTCAGCTGCCTTTTTTACAGTTTTTGCACGTAATTTGGTCCATGCCTACAAATTTCGCATTTTTCAAAAAACCGCTCGATAAATTTTTTTATAAATCTGCAAATCCTGAGATCAATCATCAATAAATATACCCTGCAAGTTTCAAGAACATTGAAAACAGGGAACGCTTTTAAATAGGGCCTCAAATATAACCAATTTTTTCCCCAGATTTTGTGTTTACAAGCGAGCGTCCTTATTATTCACTGGCATTGTTTTAAAGTTTCATATGCTCGTGCAAATTTAGCAAAAAGATAGAATTTGCATCAAAAAGGACCCTCGGTTAAATCTCCAGAATATGCTAATAACCGGGTAAAGAAATTAGTGATATATTAAAACATCACAGCAACTCTTTGTAAGAGTTTCTGTGATGTTATAACCAGAATAAGATAATTAAGTGTTGCATCCTACAAGATGAGCAGTGACGTTCACCGTCTCGGCCTTCACTGCTATCTGTGACACAAGCCAATTACTAGCATATTCCGGATATTTCTTCCGAAAGTAATCGAGAGTTCTTTTTTATGCAAATTTACTACTTTTTGCTAAATGTGCACGTGCATATGAACTTGAAAACATTGCCAGTGAATAACGAGGACGCTCGCTTCCCGTTGTAAACACAAAATCCGGGGAAAAATTAGTCATATTTGAGGTCCTATTTGAAAGCCTTCCCTGTTTTCAATGTTCTTGAAACTTGCAGGGTATAGTTATTGACGATTGATCTTGGGATTGTCAAATTTATAAAAACATTTATCGAGCGGTTTTTTGAAAAATGCGAAATTTGTAGGTGTGGACCAAATTACGTGCAAAAACTGTAACAAAAGCAGCTGAATGCAAGTTAATAAAATTCTTCTTACTCGCGATCGCCCAAAGCAATTCCCCTCTTTTTTTGTAGGAGGTTTTCAGTGGAATCAAACCACTATGAGATGAATCCGCATTTCTAAAGCTTATCATTTTCATAAAAAATAGCTAATTGTGTGGATAGCATGCTATTTTGCTGTTTTTATGATGCTTAAAACTTCGTTTCAAAATATTTCGAAAACGCTCTCATAGAATTTGTTCAAACTTTGCCACAATTGAGGCAATTGTGGCAGGTACATACTCCCTTGAGCGATTTCTCCAAAAAAACGCATGGTACAGAGAAGCACAAAGATAAATAAAAAGCATAATGGCGTCGTTACGTTGCCATGGCGACTCCGATTGCGCTAAAACCGAAATCATAAGAAATTTTCATCTTTATATGATACAGTTGTGGTAACCTTTTTTCCCTATCTTTACTTATGGCGACGTAGTTAATGCTCAAACGTGGGAGGTATCCCCCCTAAAAAGTCCAGTCGAGCCACCTTGAGGCCTAGTCACACGTTCCTTCCCCGCGTTCGCTGGGAAGGAAAAAAGAACTTCCACGCGAAAGGCTATCAAGTACCGGGGCTATACTTGCAAATTTCCTAAAATTCTCTCGTAAGATTTAGTATAAATTGGGAGATTAGTTGAAGGCATTACATGAATTTTGATCCATGTTTGAAGACTAATAGCTCTGTCTCAGACAAAAGGTCCTCAAACATTGTCCTTCATCTCTTGGTGTTAATTCATCAATTTGATTCTAAATCTTTTGCAATTCGACGAGGCCCTCTCCTTAACTTCAAAATAAAAAGGCTAAGATAAATAACCCCATTTTTCACCCATTTTTCACCCCGTCGCTGTGGCAATAATGGATAAAATGTAGTAATTATTATCCAATGGTGTACTTTAGAAATTCAGTGGTAAGCATTAGCTGGTAAGCATTACTAACATTTCCATGAATCAGTTTCAGAGTTTTTTGACCTTTGCGTAAATCGCCTGGATAGAAAAAGTTCATTTTCAGATCCTTTAGCACTGAAACAAATATTGTAGAAATGCTTTGTGATTCAATTTCTCTCTTTTTTACCTCAGTGAATGGAGCTGGTCTGACTGTGCTGGTATGGCCTATGTCTTTGGAATGTGTGGCTCAGTATCAGCCGGAGTCAACAGAGTAGGTTACCATCATGATGATAACAACAAAAATTCTGCATGTTTGATGTGTTCGAATTTTCAGAAGTAGTATCACTAATTCAATAATAGTAGCGCCCATAACTGATTCAACTGAATGCCCTACAAAGGAGGCACCCATTCTCTGAAGGCGCTAAATAATGAAATTGTAACCCCCTTCGTCCTATCTATAAATCAAAAACGAATTTTTGTCCAGCAATTATTGAATTTTATTGCTGGAATGATAACTATACTCATACAGACGACTAGACAATAATTCAAATGAAAGCACTTTACCAGTACTTTTATGTCTTGCCCTTCTCCATTTAGTCGCTTTTATGGTTACACTGTTTTAACAGTAAGTCTTAAAAGATAAATGTCAAGTGGAGAGGATCCAAAATAACATAAAACACCACACACACATACACACAACCAAACACACACACACAACTCACCAGAGCTGACAAAAATGCATGTAGCTGGGCGTCAGGCTCTTCATATATAACTTAATTAATTTGGTCCCCTCCTCCTCCTATTTTTCTGTTATAGTGGAATATGGGCAGTGTTATTGGCCCTTACGTAACAGTTGCACATGAGATGGGTCATAACTTTGGATTCAGTCATGACACAGGTATGTTCTCTCAAAAGTGGCAAACGGCGAACGGAGGGGGGGGGGGGGGAGGTTAGTAACAATATTAGAACGATTCCTTTTACAGCTCTTTTGTCCTAAAACTGACAGGGTTCAGTTTTAAATTTCATAAATAGTCAAAGTTTCCTTTGCCAAAACAATAATTGGTTGTTCAGAAGTATTTTTTTCATGTGGTAACTAAACTTAGGATTACCTCCACACCGAAATGTAAAACGAGCCACATGTTTATAATGCCGGGACTCACTCGCTGATTATTTCAATGCTTAGCATACTTATTCAAATCTTACTTACATTGTGATACAATACAAATTTATCTCTGGCCAAATTGTTAACAATTTTAGAGTAATTACGTGGTTGATGATTATTAATTCCTTTTTTTAAATTACGTCTAGGAACTTGCAAATGTTTAACACCACGAGGATGTATTATGGGTGGACACAAGTTAGTACAGATCTTACACAGTATCGTGGCGGATCCTGCGGAGGGGCCCGGGTGCCCGCCCCTTGTTTTTAGACCAAACTGAGGCCCGAAGGGCCCAAAAAAGTTTTTTGGGAGACCGCCCTCCTTTTCTAAGGGTCTGGATAACTAGGCCCCCTTTCTTTCCCATCTCAAGGTCTGGATCCGGCATTGCAGTGTAAAGTTATACACTATTGTTTACCATTTGGTTGAATACTGTTTGTGCAATAAGCCTAGAAATGTGAGAATTTCTTTGCCAGAAGACCTTTTTTGGGCGTATGTGTTTTTTAAAGTTTATTTGTTCTTTTTTTGCTGTCATCATCGTTGTTTTCCCACAAGGCAATTTCAAGTCGGTGGCTTATCAACACTTAGAAAAAATAAAATGTTGGACCCGAGGATTGCCGAATTCTGTTTTCGCGGCGAAAATATCTTTTGGCAGAAAGGATAAATAGGAAATTGTACTTAACTGTACCACAGGCGGCCCAAGCTCAGTGTGTGGTCATATTGCATAATTCGAAATGGCCGTGAATATATTAAAGGATTTGTATGGGAATTCAGGTAAAAGGTTCAAATCGATAAATTGTTGGTTTTCACATGACGTCACCGAAATGTAAACTAAAAAACTATCGATCCTACCGAGATTTTACTTTCACGATGCATTAGACCAGCTCAAAACTAATATTCATACAAATTTTCGCTTCAAAAGGATTCTTGGTTTTGTGATAGAGTACGCTTGAATTTCTAAGCTTTCGCGTGACGCGGCATTTACATGACGGCCAAGCTAGCTGTCATGTAGGTTAAAAAAATGACTTATTTTAGGAAATTTTGCTATCTAAACAGTTCATGTATTAAAAAGAGTATTACTTTAATGTTTATGAGTTTCTCGAAGAATAAATTCACGCTTTTGTAGCAAAACTCGGTAACAGATGTTTCTGTTGGTTTCCGTCCGCCATGTTGGAGCTCATCTGGATGAGCTCCAGCATGGCGTCTCCATACAAAGCTCTATAAATTTGAGTAAAACATTTCTTCGGATATCTCGTATACGAATTATTCCTTCGACCCAAATCTTGGCAAGGGTCTTTGTATATTTACCTCCTTTCATTTCCAAGATTCTGGACTTTATCTGTCGAATGGCTTTGATTTTTATTTTAATCTATTTTGAATGGCGTGACACTGAAAACCAGCAATACTCGCTAGAATGTTCAATAAAATACAGCTTACCGTATTTACTTTGCTTGGTTTTGTTCGCTGTGTGGTTATTTTCCCGATCCATTGCGATTTAAGCGATTTCCTTTAACCCCGAGTTTCAACTGTAAGAGAAAGGACAAGCCTTCACACTCCAGTTCGGGATGCCCCATGCGAGAGGCGAAAAATCCTCAGCTTGAAATGGCCAAGCAGCCACAAATCAAACGCCGAATCCAAGCCAATATGTCCTTGTTTCATTTCATCTCATTAGCTGAGCAATCCGGCCACTGCAACCGACGCCAAGCGGCAGTTTGTTTTCCAAAATCCAAGACAAAACGACGCCGAAGGGGCGAGTACATCTTCACCACGACACACGACCGTTGAAAACCCGCTTGGTAACCCTGCCTCCTCTACAAACGCAGCCTCAACTGGGTACCACACCGTCACTTGTCATAGACAATTTTTGATTCGAAATCGCTTAAATCGCAATGGATCGGGAAAATAACCACACAGCAAACAAAAGCAAGCAAAGTAAATACGGTAAGCTGTATTTTATTGAACATTCTAGCGAGTATTTATCGACGGTGTGGTACCCAGGTGAGGCTTAGTTTATAAAGGTGGAAGGGTTACCAAGCGGGTTTTCAACGGTCGTGTGTCGTGGTGAAAATGTACTCGGCCCTTCGGCGTAGTTTTGTCTTGGATTTTGGAAAACAAACTGCCGCTTGGCGTCGGTTGCAGTGGCCGGATTGCTCGGCTAATGAGATGAAATGAAACAAGGACATATTGGCTTGGATTCGGCTTTGGATTTGTCATTTCAAGCTGAGGTTTTTTCGCCTCTCGCATGGGGCATCGCGAACTGGAGTGTGAAGCCTTGTCCTTTCTCTTACAGTTGAAACTCGGGGTTAAAGGAAATCGCTTCAATCGCAATGGATCGGGAAAATAACCACACAGCGAACAAAAACAAGCAAAGTAAATACGGTAAGCTGTATTTTATTGAACATTCTAGCGAGTATTTATCGATTTGAATGTTTTACCTGAATTCCCATACAAATCCTTTATATTCACGGCCATTTTAAATTACGCAATATGAAACTACATGTGTTACCTCACACACTGAGCTTGGGCCGCCTGTGACTGTACTACATGTACTATACTTTCTTTATTGTTTGGAAAAAATTACAGGACAAGAGTCCCAGGATTTTCAAACTGCAGCATGGGCTCCCTCAGAAGACTTAACGACTGGTGTTTGTATAATGTACCAACCTACAAGGTATGAATTAACAAATGTTTTTTAAGAATAAATAATTGCCCAAAAATTTACCTAACAGTGCTCGTTTCGTCGGCTACTTCGTTGTTACATGACGAAGAATCGGACACATCACTGAAATTTCCCGCAGAACAACACTCTATGACGTCAAAGACCCGCCAACAATTTGAACATTAACCATGATTTGATTTTAAACGATTCATTTTTGAGCTGAAAGAAAAGGATAATTGTGTTTCTCCCGAATTTCGATATATAACACGGATTTTTTTTAAGAAAGAAAATACTGTAACTGTTTCCCTCTGAGTCGTAAAGTCTTTTTATATGCGTTTTGCTTTGAAACGCGTTTGAATCATCATATCATTTGACCTAAACTTTAAGATAATTTCAATTAGTTATTTTGGTGATTTAAGCAATCTGATTGGTTCGCTATGGGTGTCTGTAAAACGCGGACCGGATATCTGCGGATGGCGGATGCGGATGGGAAAATACGGATAGAAAAATGCGGATGGAAAAATGCGGATAACAAAAAAAGTAAGAGGAAAAACGAGAAATCCGGATGGCAAAAAAAAAATAAACAAACAATTAAGGAAAGAAATCTTTCTTTCAAGTCGCTGTCACATGGTTGGACCCTTCACTTACATACAGAACGTGATGCTAATAGTTGGCACAGTTTTTACCCTGTAGTTCCTTTCATTAATGTCACAGAAATAAGGACGCTCCGTTCCTCCTCCTTAAATGCACACATACTTGGTGCACTTCTCCTTTGAATGTTTAGCCTAAGGATTTCAGGCAAGGTAAACAGCTCCAAAAAATCGGCTAGCAAAGGTGGTGTCTGCAAAACGAGGACCGGATACCTGCGGATGGCGGATGCAGATGGGAAAATGAGGATAGAAAAAATTGTGAACAATAACAAACAAAAAAATTGGATATATAAATTAAATTGTGTCACTAAAACATTTCTTAACAAAACAAGTGTATAACGTTGTTCGGACAACAATTCCTCAAATTAAAAGAAAACAGAGAAAACAAACTAAACCAAAAAATAGGGTGAACTACGCGAAAACATCGGCGTGCTTTACTTCGCCTATTTCACGCTCGCCTCCGCTAAATCGCCATGTTTCCTCACAAAGGAGCCTGATCTTCAAAAGGGCTCATAATACAAATCACCTTTCGCTCTGCCTTGACTCTGGTCGACTCTGTGAGTGATTGTGAACTGCAGACACCTGCAGAAGCCCGTTTTTGAGAGACCAAAAACTAAGCTACTGTTACACTAGTGGTTTTCCGTTACACAAATTTTCCTCTCGGTTTTGTGTGAATAGGTCTTGTTTAATGAGGGTTTTTCTACAGAAATTCATCGTCAGGCAATATGGCGCACCCTCAGCAGAGTCATTATTCTGACGTTCGTTCCATTTTCACAGTTTTACGAAAAGCTTCTATCAACATATAAAAAATGCTGATCTGGTGTAAACATAGCTAAAAAATTTTTAAAGTCTACTTAAGAAGCAGCTTAGTCTTTTTTTCTGATTTGTAATAATTAAACATCTTTCCGTGTAGAAAAGTATGTTTGGCTGCTGCTTCGCAGATAGACGGGAGCTGGCCAAATAATTTGAATATTATATAAATTATTTTCGATTCCGAATCCTGAGTTTTAACTTGCTCGATACAGACGTTCTAAAAACTCACTGAGAATATGTTTTGGAAACTATTTTGCTAGCAGAAAAGTTCGAAACAAAACAAATCAAACAGAAAGTAGCCTTCATTAATGTGTTCACAATTGATACTTCTCCTTTTTTGCGGGAGTTTAATTTTTGCAGATTAGGTGATTTTTTTTTTACACCTTTTCAGGAAATAACTTTTGCGATTGACCAAGAAGTCTGTTTTTTCTTTTCAATCTGCAGTATATTTTGCAAATTTTAAAAATTCGAACTCATTATTCGTGCACTTATAAATTCTCAAACGGTAGAACTTGTAAAAAATAAATCCACATGATATATAGGCGTAGTTGATTGGCATCTACCAAACCGGAAAGTTACGTTTTTACGTTCGGCCTTTTGTCTGGGTGATGCACGCTGCAATGTTCTCTGTCTTGAGCCGCTCAAACAAATAGGTCTTGATTTGATTACCCTGAGAATATTCTCTCTGTAAGTTGAGTACACTATATCCAGTGAGAGCAAAG
>JBBMOI010000009.1:9640000-9765000 GCA_038088405.1 Porites divaricata
TTTGTAAAGAAGTACAAACACCTTACTGTGGAAGGGGGCCAGAATTATTATCTTTTTTGGATGAATGCCCAAAATATTTTTTTTTCAGCTGCCTAAACTAAACAAATGTTGTTTGGGGGTTGAACTGGATCCTGCGCACCAGGTGATAAAAAAGCTCAAAATGGATCATTTGTGGGTCTACACGCTGTATCCCACTTCATGCCGCAACGGCTACAGAATGTGATTAAAAAACAAATAGGACATGCCAGTTACTGAAATTCTGAATACATGTAGTTGATAGAGAAATAAACATCTTCTAGAAATTTAATGTAGAAATATAGTTTTGATCAAAAGTTATAGTGCATGAAACTAGAGGAACGAACTTTTGGGACACCCTGTATACGCTATTGTTTGCGAAGTGATAAACTCGTGAATTGCCATGTTTGAAAATTCTGCAAAGATCCATTTTTAAACTTTCGCGTGATTTGATCCGTCATTCAAATCCTACTTTTCAATGGTTTCCTCTCTGAATTTGTTGAGATCATTTTGTGTGTGTATACTAAAACATTTATTCTTTTCAATCTCGGTGAATAGTAGTTTTAGGAATATTTACCTCGATTTCAAAGAATAATTGTTAATTGGCTCACTCTATAATTGAACTATCACCACAAAATTTAAGGAATAATTGTTAATTGGCTCACTCTATAATTAAACTATTACCACAAAATCTAAGGAATATCAGTCACACCTGTAAGAAATGTCAGCATTTACCTATGTACTGTCAGTTTATCGTATTTTGTTGATTTAGACTCGGTACAATGGAACCGGCATTTCTTTAAACCTGTAGTTTATACAGTTTATTCGAACCATCTTTCCATCGTATTCTATTAGCTTTTCATGTCCTAATGGGTTTCTGATTGGTGTGTTTATGTTGTGGTCCAATTTTGTCCTTGGCTTTTTTTTTTGTTTTTGGGTAAGGTAATGATAAAAGACAAAAAAGGTCAAATATTCTATCACAACATGTACAACTGGATCGTATAGAGTGTTTTCACTCACGTGGCCAGCATCTATGTAAATATGTTCGAACAAAAGAAAACGTTTGCATAAGAAAAGAGTTCAACTCCCAGAGGACTGGTTTGGGACACCAACATGGTCGCCGTTTCATTGTTTTGGGACACCAATATGGCCGCCGTGACGTCATGTGAAAACACTCTATAGACCTATAGCGTTTACTCGGAATTCAGTTTAAAATTTTAAATCGCGAGGATACGTACAAATAATTTTCATTTTTAGATCATGCATGATCTGATTCCTAAACACAACATAGTCCTGCGAAGAAATTACTACCATTAATTAGTTGACAATTGTTGTGTAATAATTTTCTTTAATTACAGACTTAACACGTTTTGATAGTGTGATTAGAAATACTCTGTTTTGTATTTTGAATGAACTATCACAGTTATTTTTTAGTCTTTCAATAGTTATTGTGGAAACGGAATTCGTGAAGATGGAGAGGAATGTGACTGTGGCACACCTGAGGTGTGAGCAACACTGTTATAGCTAAGTAATGATTATTAATATGTAGTAAATAACCCCCTTTAGGTGTCAGTTTATACCGGAGGATAATGCTCGCGCCGGGCTGAGAGATTGTCCAAAACATTCACAGTTGGCAAGCAAGTGATGAGTGCGCGTGCGTATGACGCAAACAAGTCCCGACCTGAATTCTATTTTAATAAAAATGTGATTGGACAGAGCTTGACAGGCTTCGTGTGAAATAAACTTTCGCAACGCCCCCCCCCCCCCCCCCCAAATAAAAAAAAAAAACAGTGCCTTCTTAGATTAGTGGACTGTTGGCAAACCTGGCTTTGTTGCTATGGTTGGCGGGTGCTGAGGAAGTCGTATAAAGTAAGGCTAGAAAAACTAATGAGGCTCCACTGAGGAGAAAAGTTGAACTAACCGCGGAAATCAACTGACACTCGAAGGTGACTTGAACTGCTGCTCTGTAGTTGGTTGTGCACTGGACGAATCTTAAATGGCAAGTAACGCTTTTTTCTCTCTTCTCCCCAGGCTGAAATATAGACAAAAATACCTCATTTTAAACACTGTAATATTCTAAAGTAGGTTGAGTTTGATCGTCCGGGTGAACGTAGTCCTGACTAGGACTGTTGTTGTTGACAGTGACTGACGTTTCGACAACCTGTGCGGTAGTCATCTTCAGAGTCAAAGTGAGTTGTATCACGTCAGTTGATGGTGTTATACTCTGGTTATTGATCTGATTGGTCAATTACGTCACGATGTTATTGGTCGTCTGTCGGAAAGAGGGGGTGTCGTACACGGTTCACGGGAATTATTTCAAAGCAAAAATTAATGATATAAAAGAAAATTGACGTTTCCATGGCATTATGTCATCAGTATCAAGAAATTAAGATGATTCTTGATAGTAATTATAGCAAAAGAAAGTGCGAAAAGTGCAAATGTGAATTTAAGCGTGAAAATGGACAAATTACTATAATAATACTTGAATAAAATGTCTCCCACGGATGAAGTCCGCTTGAGTGTTGAGCCGAGGTCTTTCCTGTCAACATCTTGTATATCAAACACTCTAGTATCCTTCGGCATTTCTTGAGGATTTCAAAGTTTTCGCCAAGGCTTAAGGGAATTATAGCAGACTTTTCGCGAATCACGCACAATTCAGCGTTTGATTTTATGTTTTGCCTATATAGTACTGGAAAACTGAAGTATCGACCATTTTGAATTATAGCATACACATCAAATGATTGTTTTTCACGCCCTAAAATATTAGATTCACATCTGAATGCAGAAGTCTACACCACGAGAACGGGTTACACTTCATTATTTGGAATCCTTTCATTTAGTGCGTGTGTGCAAGAGCAAGTAGTTTCACAGGTCTCATAAGGCGGTGACATGTACACAGACTACATAATACACTGCTCACATCTGTGGCCGAACAACTCTGACTATTCGTGCCACGGAGAAAGGCTAGTACATCTTCATCATAAGTCAGGTCTTCACTCACATTAGAATCTGTGTACTTGTTCGGAGTCATCGGAAACGTCATGTTGATCATGCCCCTAAATGTCACTGGAAAAGGTTGAGTAGGAAAAAGTAGGGAAAAAGTAGGGAAAAGTACTTTCTCTGCTGAGGAATGTTACATATAGAGAGGAAATGTCCCTGCCTTAAACTTGTCGTCTCCTGACGCACGCTGCGCTGACGGACGGCCCTTCCATTATCAGAAGCCTGTTCTGTCATCTGGTCTTTTTGTCTGGTATTGAGTTGCCTCATTGGCCTACGGTGGCTCATTTTTGGAATAGCATCAAGAGGTGTTGCTTGTTCGACAACTGGATAATACGATGATTTGTGTGTGAAATAGTCAGCGGTCCAGGGAGCAACTATCTTTGTGCTTTCAAAACCAGTGTTCACCAAGTTGTGTGCATACTTTAATGCGGTCTGTTGTTGGTCCTTAAGGTGGCTCATTGCATGAGGGCTCTCCACTTGGACGATCAGGCACGTGTGAATATAACTATGTAAGCTGGATTGAGATTGTCAAGGAACTTGTAAAGATCTTTAAGGTCTCTCAGAATCATGCTGACAGATGACTCGGTTTGGTGGGAAATGGTTCCATGTTGACCAGCAGGCTTGCACGGGTTGTCAAGTTGATCGAGTACACATTTATTTGCTTCTTGTAAGTAGCTATACAAACTTCCACGTGTCTGATCGCTTCTTGTTAGGGAAAGCTTTGCCGTTGGTTGGTGCTTGATATTGACTGAGACGGCTTTGTTCAACAAGCCGAGGTGTTTTAGAAATCCAATGGTGCCTTTGATGGACGTAATAAGCTTAACGCTACCTACTTGGGCGTCTGTTACAAAGATGTTCTTGACCATCTCAACACATACGCCCATCGGTTGAGAGAATGATGCATCAATGGACTTGCCATCGAAATTGCCGCAACAATTACGACCTGCTCTCCAGGGGATTTGAACTTTACTTCGTGACTTGCTGTGTCTACAAACACATACCTCAGTCGTATGCATCAACATGAGTGCTTTCAAGACAGTCGGCAGTTCCGCCTTGTGCGACAAAACGTCAGCACTGCGGCTGGACATTTCAACTCTTACAACTCCACCAGGATTACCTTGATGAGAAATCAGAGAACATTATCATTGCTGAGGCTCATCTCTATAAGCTAAAAAGTCAATTTTTGTTTTCTGCAGCGTGGAGTAAGCAGAAAGAAATTGACATTAATTTGGCGAAAATGACAATTACCGAGTTGGACGAGAGTCTTCGCCAATTTCCGAGGCTAAGAACAAGTAGGGAGAAAATTACAGCAGAGCAACGCTACTCCCTCTTAGATATGGTATTGAAAGATTTCTGAATTTAGCTCCCATCAACAGTCGTATTTCCCTCACTAAAGACCCGCAAAAAATAAAACCGCTCAAGAAAGAAGGCCTCCAAACCACAAGCCACAAGCTGCCTATCGAATTGGAAGATCTTGAAAAGCACGGCCAAAAACCCAGGCGCAGTTTCAGACGAACAAAGCTTTGAAAAAAACGTAAAAATATTCAAAACCAGCAGCAAAACACGGCTCTCGAATTTTTTACTCTTAAAATTGCATCCTGAATGCAAGGCGCTTTTCCAATACCCCAAATGAAAATTGCTCCAAACTGACTAGATATGGTACAAAAATCAGCCGCTGGGAGTAAACAATTCAAGCTGTCAGAAATGACGGAGGAGATAAGCTCCTTGACCAATCTTTCCCTTGTTTTCACCAATCATTCAGTGAGAGCGACTGCCATAACCTTGTGGGCAAATGCTGGCCTCAAAAATTATGAGATCATGGCAATAGCTGGTCACTGCAACGAGTCGATCCTACAAAGTTATCTCAACATGTCATGGGCGCAACAACTGTGTAAATGCAGCGACGCCCTCAGTTCAGCACTGGGTGATGACCAGTCAGCGGAGAAGACGCAAAGACAGCTCGTGGTAAGGCCTCCACTTCAAGAACTACAAGTTCCTTCCATTAACACTTCAATCTTCACAAATCAGCAGAGCACCTCGGAGCACTTCATTTGATCAACTACTTTTTCGGTGCGATTGTATCGTCAGCTATGATTGGCTTATGATGACTTTAGAGAGAAGACACGACTTGATCATGCTATTAATACAATTTTTTTTAAAAGCAATAGACTGGACTTTCTATGGGTTTACTGTCGTGATAACCTACTTGGGATGTTGGAAGAACGCGAGAAAAGCTTGTACATCACTCGCCTTTGGCTCGTTTCGTTGAAGTATTCAGCAGCATTGTCTACCTGGATTTATATAAGGCCTTCGATCCAGTTTGTCATGCGAGCTTCAATTAAGCAAATTGAAATCGGCGGTCTTTCAATTGACTGGTTCCAAAATTACCTCAATGAGAGGAAGCAGTGTGATGCGATAAACGGTTGCCATTTTTCACGGGCCGATGTTGTGCTCATAATTTCACTTTATTTGGATTTTGCAATTGAAAATAAGAAATTAAAAACTGAAGGGATGCTCATTTTGTTGACTCTTTTCTCCTTTCTTGCAACAGGAAAATCATAAGGCAAATATCGACTTGCGGGCGTGGTGTATTGTCATTTATAACCCACCGATTAATTTTCGCGCGTTTTTTGGCCTTTATAACTTAAGTAAATTCCGGTCAGTTTAACCTGTTATTAGAGCTGGACCTCATTAGTTCTTCTACTTTTCTTACTATGACTTCCTTAGCTTCCACCACCCACAGCAACAAAGCCAGGCTTTGTCAACAGTCCACTAGCGTAAATCCTTCAACTGCTCCAGATTTTTCAGATTCTTTGTTTCATAGCTCTAATTTCTTTTCTAGCCTCTGCAGCGGAGGTTAGTGATATGGTTGCTCTGCATTATCTTTACTTAAACCATTAGAAACGTTTCGTTGATTAGTTTTTCGTTAAGTAGTGCTCTTTCGAGTTTGGATCTTTGGGGCGTTGCGACAGTTCATTTAACCTGAGAACCTGTCAAGCCCGGGTACAATCACTGTTTAAAAAAAATATTTCAACCAACCAATGTACTTGTCTGCGCCACAAGCACGCACGCTCACCTATTGCTTTTGTTTTTCTTTCTCTCCCAACATGTTAGAGATGTCAAAAATTATTCAGAGGAATACAAAATAGATAAACCCATTTCTGGCTCGCTGGTATATCGGATGTAAATGCTCGCGGCTGAGGGACTGTCCTCAAAGTTTCACATTTGCCCGAGAAGCGAGAACGTCTCAAACCCGGGCACTATCCTCCGATTTACCATGCAGCTGCCCGAAGTTGCATTGGAATCTAAATGAATTTCATATTCCTTAACTTTAAACCGCTTTTAAAATGGTTAATGCCCTGTTTAAACTTTAAATTTCACACGTGCCGAATCTTTTCCGATTGCAATAGGGGCGTGGGGGGGGGGGGGGGGAAAGAGTAAGAGCAACAAATTTTACAAATATTCATTGAATTCGCCATATGTGAGATTCAACGTTTGAACTGGGCCTCACTTGATTGAGTTTCAATTCCAAATCATGAGTCAGCCGCACCTTCTTTGGCAAAATTAATCAAGTGAAATATAGCCGATTATCTTCACTCCTTAATGGAAACCAGTTTTTGTTGATCAGGACTCGCCAGCCTTAAACAAACAGTTACTGACACCTTAACTCATAATTTCCTCAGATATGCCTTGCTAAAGATCCCTGCTGCGAACCACACAACTGTGTCCTGAAAAAAGACGCCCAATGTAGTGATTTACATCACACATGCTGTCAGGGATGCTTGGTAAAATTCATTATTTTGCTTATTTTTCTTGGATTTGAGCGCTAATGAAGAACAAAGCCAATGCCGCTCCTTTTTCTATGATATTATTTAGTATAAAAAACAAGGAACGTTATGCCGTGGAGTAAAGACAGATTGCGATGTGCCAGAATATTGCCCTGGGGATTCTAGAGACGTAAGTACAGTATTAAAATTTTTACTTCCTCATAAAATTACCTTGAGTACTATAACTCGACTTTCTTCTAATTTATTAGACAATACCTTGGAAAAAGGATTCGCCTGCATAATCTGTTAAGTTTTATTTAATGAAGAGCACTCGATCATGATTATCAGGATTCTTTAAGGGTTTAATGGTGATTCTATTTTTCAGTGTCCAGCAGATAGCTTTATTCTCAATGGATATCCTTGTAATCAGACCAAAACGGTATGTTAAAAACAATAGCTTGCAAGCTTCAGGTTCTGAACTATTACCTGTCCATGAAATTGATGAAGATGAGGGTGAATCATCCTGATCATCCATGCGCCTTTGAGACGGATGTTGTACATTGCTAGAAACAGTTTACCTTAGTTGAGTGTCGTTGCTTGACAATACCTAAGATGTTGGAAAAGAACCTGAAAAAATTGAGGCTAGAACCCTGACCTTTGCGATTACCAAACGCAACGCTAACCAAGCCAACTGGAGAACAGGCCATTGTGAGTTCGTAATATACCCAATGGTGGAAATGACATGAATGGAAATATAAAAAATGAGTTGGCTTTTGAACTACTTGATCCAGGATCATTTCCACTCTCGTATCGTTATCTGCAGTTCACATTGGCCTGTTTTCCAGTTGGCTTGATTAGCTTATTATAAGAGATAGACCGTTTCGTCCGGTCATCGTAAAGGCCAGGGTTCGATTTCCGGTCAAAATTTTTTCAGGTTCTTTTTCAACTGCTTAGGTTGTTTATTCAACTGCGAGGATCATTTCCTCTTTCATATCTTTATCCACGGTTCAAAATATGACTACTTTTTTAAAATTTCCATTCAACACTTACGATATAGCTTACTTGATCACAGATAATGATTTGCTCATTTGTTTACTATGCATTTCCTCACGCTACATCTCCAAAGGAAACCACAATTAAGTTACATCGTTACATGTAAGGGAACTAACAATAGCATAAACAAGACTTAGCAAAAAAAGTAATGTAAGCTACATAAACATCTGTGGAGCTAAGCAAGCAAGCTGCCCTAGTGCTGTTGTAAGAAATGAAAACTGTGGTTTACAAAATCCTTGATCAGTTCTGCATTGTTTTGTTTCTTTAAAAAATAAAATCCGGCGTCTTGTTTTCAAAAATCTTACTTCGGATTGCTGATCTCCGTTTCATTGGGAGCTTTCCTCAATAGGGCTGGCCTCTGATAACTCATTTTCAAATGATTAATTAGTTATTGATTTATTAACTATTATAACGACAATCCTCAGTTAAAACACAACGTTTATAAATAAACAACACATCTTTAATCTGCTACCAGATACAGTCTCATTACAACTACTTCGCACATGGTTATTAGGCCATATGTCAGGTTACTTACTTAACCTAGTAAGTTGGCCTAGCGCTACACTACTCCCCCCCCCCATTTTTAAATAAGCGCTTAAAAGCACTGTCCCAGTACTGGTCCACTATTTTACATATCGCTTCCGAGTGATCCGAAACAACATCTATTAAACACAAGAAATAATCTCTAAAGACTGTTTATGAACAGGCCAGATGTCTACAGTTCTTAGGACTTGAATGGCATTAACCATGTCTAGTTTCCAAGAGAGTCCTATTCATTCCACATTCCAAGTTATCATTCCACGATAACTTCAGGTTAATCAGTCACTTAAATTCCGCATCGACTTGGTGGCTTTCGGTGCCTTAAAGGTCTGCTACAAACACTGGAATCACCTCCAGGTAAACATTGTACAGTCCATTCATGATCAGCTGTTTAACAGCCGACACCCTCCAGATTATGGTCATCTACAACAGAAGTTGTCAATTCCGCACGAGGATCAGGCTCCCTCACAGGCTTGTCACTGCTATTATCCCCGACGCAATCAGCATTGTTGAAGTTGTAGATCCCAATCCGTTTGGTCCTGCTGGATCTTCCTGCAGACTTCAGCAAACACTTCGCTTTTCTTTGAGGGCTTCCTTGCAACGAACAATGACTTTGAGATCAGAATTTGCTTCTTGTTGTTCCCTCAAGAAGGTGGAAGTCCAGGTTGGCCCCAACTTGGCCGTGGTACAAGGATCACCAACAGGTTCTTCACAACTCACAGGTTACTCGTTGTCCTGATTAGTTTGATCACAGTTTGAACACCCACATCAGCAAGAGACACTCGTTCCTGTGACTTCCAACCCTTACCCTACTTACAACGGACATCAAAGGGTCTTCAAGAAAGTGCATCGGCATTCAGGTATCGCTGTTCTTGTCGATACTGTATCGCGAAGTCGAAAGTACTCAAGAATACAATCCAACGTGCAATATGTCCCTCGGGATCTTTGGCCTGGAAAACAAAGCGCAAATGGGCATAATCAGTTCTTATACCTTGCACGTATTGCCGGTTTTGCTTACCAAACTCAACGACTGCAAAAGCTCACACAATAGTTCCTTTCAGACTTGCACAACTCCGACTTGCATACGCAACGGGCTTTTCCACCCCGTCCTGAAACTGTGATAACTCCTGCGCCAATTCCGTGGTCTGATGCGTCGGTGTCTAGCAAAAACTTTCCATCCCTGGTCGGGTTGACCAGGACACTACCGAACGTAAGGAAACCCTTTATCCTGTCAAAAGCCAACTAACATTTTTCTGTCCAAACGAATTCCGTCTTGGTTTCTGTAAGCTTGTACAGTGGCTTAGCTGTGGTCGAGAAATCAGGGACGAATAGGCGGTAATAAGAGGCAAGTCCAAGAAAATTTTTCATCTCCGCGCTTTTTTCCGGGGTGGGCCAGGGTCTGCAGCGATGCCTTCCTCTATGATCACATATCGGAGGCACGAAACCCATTTTTGGAAGAGAAAACACTTCTTTGGTTTAAGCTTTAGTCCTGCCCTGGCTAGGTGCTCAAACACCTCTTTCAACCACTCCAATTCTGTTTCAAACGTGCGTCCCATAACTATCGCATCAACAAGATAGAACAAGCAAATCTTCCAATGTAGGTGTTTCAAAACAAGTTCCATCAATCTGGCAAAGGTACTGTATGCGTTGCAGAGACAAACATCTATTCGTACAAGCTACTTGAAGTTACGAATTCTGGCTTCTTCTCGGTGTTTGCATCCTTTGCAATTTGCCAGTAACCGGAAACAAGATCCAAGCTGGTGAACAATCATGAGCCACTTAAACCAGCAAGAGAATCATCAAATAGCGGTAAGGGAAAAGCTTCCTTTACCGTCACTGCATTTAGCTGGCGATAGTCCACGCAGAGCCTTTGGCTGCCGTCCTGTTGGCTGCTAACACAACCGGAAAAGACCAGGGGCTACACGAATCTTTCACCTTTCCCTGCTGTATGAGGTCAGTGACTTGTCGTTCTATCTCAACATGTTTCCGTGGTGAAGTACGCCGGGGTTGTATTCCGATTGGAAGTGCATTGCCCGTTTAGATTCTGTGCTGGATCATGTGCGTGGTGCCTACAATTGTAAGTCCATTTCTGAAATTGAGAACATGTTTGTATTTGAAGAGCAACTCCTACAGTCTCTCACTTTCACTTTCAGTAGTCAGTGCTTCTGACAAGGAGTTCCTGCAAGGCCTCCGGTAGAGTTGTGTCAACTGCTGTTTGTGACACATGCTCATTTAGTACTCTAGCTTGGTCCATAACACTCTCATGGTTCTCTTCATTAAGCTTTAGTAAGGTGACTAGCTTGGCTAGGGCAATCACAGTCTCAGCAGCCAAGTAAAACACTTCATTAGAATCCATAAAAACACGTAAAGGGACAACTCTGTTCTCCCTAACATCAACCAGAGTCCTTGCAACATAAAGTCCCTCTTGTTGCAAATATTATTTCAAGCACGGTTCTAACAATCGCATGCCTAATTGAGATGCCTTTGGATCTAAGTGAAATGAATACTTGTGAACGATTACTGGAACGAGCACCTCAGTGTTTCATCATGGTTGACGAACGAACCATACATTTGGAACAAAGGGGCTGGTTCTTAAAATCATAACAGTCAAATACTTAGCTATTAATGGACACTTGATTTTTTCGGAGTCAATACGTTAATCAACTTTTGACAGGAATTCCATACCCAAAATGCCCTCATCCTCAACCTCAGCAACTATTACATGAATTTTAAACTCGCTGTTACCCAGGCGCACTACAACATGTCCCACACCATAAGTTTTCGCTCGTTAACCACCACAGCAAGTGCAATGGCAGAATTCACTGAACTCAAATTGAACTTAACACTATACTAGGAGGTAAAAAGAAGCAGTGCCTATCAACCACATAACACGAGATCCTCCGAGAAAGCCTGGCAAATAAACGCCTCGTAATTTTTCACTAACATGTGACCGTTCCATGAGTGTATCAGGAAATGTCTTTTCCTCCTTTGACGATGGCAGAGAGAAAGCATTGTTTACATCATTACCAGTTGTGGGGCTAACATCACTCGCATTTAGGCATCCCCTTGGCCCGCGGACGATACCATTTAGGCAGTTACGACGATAAAGACCAAATTCTTCGCAATTCCAGCTTTAACCATTTCGCTTGGAGTAACGTGAGGGAGGTTGGCGTTGTTTGCTACCAGAGGTGTTCAGGGATAATGACTAAGAGAGCTGTTGGATCTGCTCAACTAACTGTTGTAGGGCAACTTGCTGAGTCTCCTGATGCTGTTTTGCACTCGAATGTCAGAATGTAACATTAGGAGAGCGTCTTTGCCCATCTACACCCAAGACGAAACGCCTCGAGTTCACAAGCCAGTAGAGTGCTTCATCTAGGGTGCTTGAATTGTTTCTACGTCATTTAAGCCTGTCGTCTTGATCTTGAGTGCACCAATAAAGTGCTGGACGAAGGGGAAGTGCTAATAAGCTAGACTAGTCATAGACCAAACATCTGCTGTAAGAGCTTGAACACTTTCGTTTTTCATTTGGCGACGGTTTTGAACACGCATTTGGTGTACGTTTTCAACACCAAAGCGCAGCTCCAATTTGTAAACAGTTTCTTTTGGCGTAATTTCGACAATCGCTAGCATACATACCCTTACGCTTCTTTTTTGCTTCTCCTCGAAGGCCTGCAGCAAGGAATAAACCAGCTTCTTCTTGGCTGCAACTATTAATAACAGATCATCGCTCAAAGTGTTTACCATAGAATAATCACGTAACAACCAGTGCCATCATAATCCGCAGGATTTTTAATAGGCTTGTTAAATTTTCGGCGGTGTATAAACAAATCAGTGGAATAAGTATTGACTCTAGTGTTGAGAGTTGACTCTCGATGCGAACGGGTTTGCGGAGTGAAATCGGTGACTTGCATTGCTAATATTTACTGCTGGGTCTACAGATGAAACGGGCTCTGGTGTGAACGGGTTCCCCAGTTTAAAAGGATTAAATGGTGTCGAAAAACTCATTCCTTTAAATTCTGAATCCACAAGTGAGTTTTCGGCCATTGAAAACAGGGGAAACCATAATAGCAAACACACGAAGAGACGTTGAATGCAAAACAACGCAAAAAGATATCGCCTTTGAACACAGAACACAGATATACGTGAAGTTTGTCTTTGTTTTCCGCTGCCACCAGTTTAACGCAACAATCCCCGGTTAAAACCCGGCGTTTATAAATGAGCTACACATTTTAATCTGCTCCCAGTTAGAATCTCATTTAAACAACTTTGCACATGGTTATTACGCTATATGACCTACTCAGATGGGCACACGCGGGTTTCCCTAGTGCTACAGTATTATCTATTTCATCGGTTACCGGGGCTGTTTCTCATAAGTCTCGGTGACTCTTCATGCCTGAAACTATAATATAGGTTCTAACCCCCTTACCAGTCCATTTTGTTCCTTGAACTGATTTTATTGATCATTTTCGGTTAAAACCTCAATCTGGAATGTAAACACGACAAACATAAAGCGGCCTTCGTGGCGGGGTAATCTTCGGGACTTTTGAGATACCGGCCCCACATCCGAAAAAGTACGCCTTATAATCGGTTATTCAGTGAATTTGAGGTCCGTCAAATTACCGCCTGATTGCGCCAACGCTTCTGTAACGCTTAAGAATCCATTTTCAGCTTATTTTCTCGCTCTTCAATCCCAAAGAATCCCCCCAAGAATCTAGTCTTGATGCTACAAAGAAACGCATCCTTACCTATGGTCTGAAGTTTCTGCAAAGGTTAGATCTAGAAATGTTGCTTAAATTTCCAACGGGCCCAAATACTACGATCAACTCGCTTAAACGCCTATACAACACGAGCTTGACAACTAGCAACTGGTTTTTAAAGTATACGCTTATCGAAAACAACACACTTTTTTGAAGGTGGTTCAAGGAAGTACAAACTTCTACAGCGTATTTAAGAGAGATTTAAACCCTTATATCGACGCTCGATTTATTCGTATCAGCCCTCAGTACTGGAAAGGATATCCATGTCTGAGAACCGACTTTTTGGGATGCAATCCAGGTGAAGGTAAGTACCAGACTTCCAGTTAAAATGACAATTTATAGGGGTACGAAATGATACCTTCTAACAGGAAAACTAACTGGGCAAAGAAATATGAATGGATGGATGAACCAACCCACAGTTCTGCTGGAAGTGTAGTGGCCACCGAAAACCTCGGGTTGGCAGACGGGACCAAGCGTTGTTGTCTCGTTTTCTAATGAGACAAGGACCTTTGCTCCACTGTCTCGCTTCACACAGGTTTTGACTGGGTACCAACGACATACTACTGGAAGAAACATGTAGTGGATCAGAATCTCATCCAGGGGGATCAGCAATACTCCTTAGTACTTCGCCGAGTCACTACTAGTTTTAATACCTCTGGTGATTTGTGACTTAAGCGTAAAATGGTTTTAATTTAAAAATTACTTTTTTTGTACGACAGTTAGCCCGACTGCTCCAACTCCATTGAAATCCTACGGACTGAATTATTGCTTCACACCATCAAATAAGACATGCTCACCAGTCAATGACGATCATCTGATATATGTGGCTGGTGATACGTGTGAAGACAGCCATCTTCAATTTTCATTGGATTCGAATGGCGTGTTACGTCACAGTTGTAGTGGGAAAATGGTGTGTCCAGAAAATGGTAACAACGGTGCAAAGATTTTGCTCAGCGATAGCTGCACGGCCGACTTCTCAAAATTTGAGAGGACAGCAGGTTTGTTAAATTGTGTACTCTATTTTCTACTTACTTTATATCATCATGATAACAAAGTTAACACTAAAAAGTCAAGACGTTTCGACCTTTCCGAGTTGTTCATTTTTCACGTGCGAGTAAAATATAAAGTCTATAAACGTCGTTAAGTTTTAAGGCTAACCTTTATTGCAAACTTTATCATCTGAGCTCTTGGCAGTCAAATTAGAAGTCTATTTCTAAAGTAATTTTTATTACGACGATAGTTTCATTGATACTTTTAAAAGAAAATTCGGAAAATTTAATGTTTTTAGGTCCCTGCTTTCTCAGAACAAAGAATTTTAAAAAACATACTTTAGGCGGACTATCCAAAAAATTGACAGGTCTAGAGTCTGTAGTAAGACACGGAAGGACAAACTAAAACAAAATTATATGGGAATTCACCTCTTTTAAAAAAGTGTTAGCCAAGTAGTCTGCAAAATGATAATATAATGTTTTCAAGACGTACTGTTAGACACATAGCTGTGACTTTTACAAGTAAACATTTTTACTGAACAAAGGAATGAGCAATTCTTTTTACACAAAATAGACAGCCGTAAGACCACTCCTTTTAAATCAATCTGTTCGAACGTAATAAGATACTCAGTAAGAGAGAACTCAGTATTGGTAATAGAAGCGGAACTTGTACGAGATTGAGCTAAATATAACTATTTTCTTTGCAGTGTAATGTATAGTGCAAGATTCTAATTAAGAACGGGAAAACTCTTGTTAAGGAAACTGTTGAAACAGGCATGCCGATGAAGCAGAAAACATTTTTTACTACGTATCGAGTCAATAACAAAGTACATTTAATTTGTCAGAGAAAACTCTGAAGCATACCTCGACTGGAAAATGCCTTCACACTTCTGGTGGATGGCCTGGTAATGGTCGAACGTTAGTATTGTGGTCTGGATGTGACGCAGAAAGGCTTCAGATTTGGTTTGCAAAACAGGGTAATAATAGTTATGTAATAATAACAATCATAATTATATTGGTAATAACAATAACGGATACGATAATGATACTAATAATGATAATAACTGAATATTCCACTCTGTAAAACAGCAACCGCTCAGAGATCTTTCTATTATCGTATAGTAAGTATTTGGAACGCTATTAGACTCGAACTGAAATTAAGCCAACGTGTAAATAATTTTAAACGTAATCTTAAACTAGACCTTTTAAATTCGTTTTTGTCTTAGTAATTTTGTATCTAGGATTTACCTTAATTAATTAACATATTATCTATTTTGTATTGTCACTGAAAAGCCCCTATGGGGAGTTGTCAATAAAGTATTGTATTGTATTGTATTCTATAACCACCAGTAGAGCTAAGCGAAATAATTGGAAGAAATAGCTAAAATGAATATAACAAGGTTAAGAATGCTACCTACAGGAAGGCGACCCAGAACTCTTTTGTTGAGAACGGTGGAATGATGTCATTTAAAAAAACTGGGCGCTCATTTGCTTAGTAGCTTGTCTTTGTTATTCGTGATACCATTCTTTCAGGGAGAAATTTTAGGGAGATCGAGTGGCCTGTAGTACACTTTTACCAGAAGAGTCGAGTGGGAGCTAGGAGGGTGTTTTTAATTTGAAATGAAAACTTTTCGGCCTTTTGAGTTTCCCCAAAATTTTACACTGAATATAGAACGTCAATTTAGAAAGCCAAAAATGGCGAACTCTTATAACCGTGATAAAAGACGAATTTCGTAGTGAACTGGATGGATTTCGAACACTGACAGAATCACACTAACTGACTACAATTTAATGAAGTTTCTGAAGTTTTTTTAAATTAAAGCCCTACTTTCCATTAAGGATTTATTAATTGGAGTAAAATCTGCGTTCATGCGCACTTTTCCATTGTGTCATAAGAACAATAGAGACTCTGGAATAGGCCCTTCCACGTTTTTTTTTTAACTTTTGACGTGAACAAGTTAGGAAAAATCTGTCGATATCACTAGAAAGAGGGCCATGAAACTAATAAAATTGCCACGTTTGAAAGTGGTTTGTTTAAAACTATCGAATAAGTAGCTCCTCAAAGTCGCGAAATTTTACAGACGTTTGTATGGTGGAAGGCACAAACTTGCCCCCACCATAAAAACGTCTGTAAAGTTTCGCAACTTTGCGGAACTGTATCGTCGCTCGCTTAAGGTGGCTCCGTAATTAATACTAGAGCATTTAGCTGTGACAAATTTTCCGTCATAACTTTTTCGTTTTTAACGTGATGGCTGCGAAACAAAGAACAAAGAACAACAGAAGTCATTCGGTAATAATGTGAAATATTCCGATTTCATTGATGGTAAATACTTCTTGAGAAATTAGCCCTTAAAAGGACCCTACTTTTCAAAGAAAATCGCCTCTATCACTAAATTTTGCTGATATTTTTTACTGAAATTTCTGGTATCGGCTTTTATTGCTATAATAAATATGCCAAAGAAATTTCATGAAACATAAAAGTTTTGACAAAAACTTCGTCACAGCTAAATGCGCCTGTATTAATGACGGAGCCAACTTTTAAAACGTGTCACTTTCAAATTTGACAATTTTACAACGGTGCAGTCGACGGATTTTCCCTAACTTGTTCATGTAAGTTGAAAAACCCGTCGACATCGTTTACAAGGCAGGTAGGGTAACCCTCTTGCTAGCCTAAGGGTAACCCTAGCACTCAGGTAGGGTAACCCTAGCACTAGGGTTACCCCCCCTCCTTGTAAACAGGGCCTAAATTGATGAAAAGTATCTGGAAACTTTTTTAAAAAAGCAAGTGACAAGCAAACCTTCTAAATCTATGTACAAACACATATTTAAAATTAAAGGTAGTCAACTTTAGGTTTGCCACCAAACGATATCTAGTGAAATCTAGTTGCTGGCAGAGTCTGTCATGAACTTGTTACTAGAGATGAGGAAGGTTCGGAAATCATTCGTTGACTGTGGTAATTTGTTGTTAACAGAATGTGTGGATGCTCTTGGTATGGAAAATGGTGACATCAAAGACATGCAAATTACAGCAAGCTCCTCTAGAACAGCTGATTTACCTCAATTTGGGCGTTTAAATAACGGAAAGTACTGGTGCCCTGAAAAAGCGAATAAAAACGAATATTTGCAAGTTGATTTTGGACAGGCAAGTAAATCAGAAGAATTAAACATGGGTTAAAAAACGGCTTGGAAACTAAAATTTGATAGCATTTTGTTTTGAATGCGGGTATGGGCATGATTTTCAGTTGAACATGCCTAGCGAGCGTAAAAATCGCATCCAGGCTGAGGATTAATGAGAGAGGGAAAATTTTATATATTTAGGCATGACAAAATTCAAGGGAACATTGGTACTTAGAAATAACATCTCATAGGCATGGAAAAAATGGGTTCATGCCCTCGCAGCCCAAAATTGACCTTAAAATTGACCCACCTAAACGTAGGTCCCAGATCTCTCGCCGGGTTGATAATTCATTCCCAGTTTTTGCTCCTCTGGTTTGGCATGCCGGGCATGCCGATGGTGAGTTGGTTTGGTTGCCCAGCATGCCGGGCATGAAAGTGGCATGCCCAGCAAGACTGATTTTGATGTTCGCTTCAGCATCACATATAATCGCCAAATATATCTTAGGGAGCTTGAAGTTACAGGTTTCATGCCTGGCAATAAATGCAGATTATAACAAAAAAAGTCATGTTTGTCACAATGTGTGTAACGGGATTGACTGGCAAAACTGAAGACAGAAGCCTGGATTTATAAATAAAAAGCACAACAAAACATTATTCATGCATAAAATAGAATACTTCACTTGCAATAAAAGATTAATCCTTTTACTTCAAACCGATACTGACATTTCTGGGTCCAGATTTAAATTTGATCGCGGAAAAGGGTTTTAACAATAAGATAACAAATCTTCTCAGTATAAACTTAACCATGCTTAAGTTTTATCGCGTCGGAATGTTTCCCGGTCAACAGCATTAAAAGACTGGTGAAAATTAAGCTTACCAGGTCGTTCAAGTCAGTACGAGAGTACGACTTTAATACTACAAAGACGTTCTGATTTGGTGAATTTGGACTGCCTTCTCAGAGAGATTTTGCTTAGGTTTTCAGTGCGCTTCTGATCGGCTACATCCTCGGAGACCCAGGGGCAGATAAAGGGGGCGAGGGAAAGTCTAAACGGGCGGAAAAATATATATGGAACGAAGAAAAGTAAAGAACGGCGAGAAGAGCCTCTGGGGACAATGTCTTACCAGACCAGTTCCAAACGGTCGCCGCCGTTCTGGCTTCTGATTGGTGCCAGAAAAACACAAGTTTTCTGGCACCAATCACAAGCCAGAACGGCGGGGACCGTTTGGAACTGGTCTGGTAAGACATTGTCCCCAGGGGCTCTTCTCGCCGTTCTTTACTTTTCTTCGTTCCATATATTTTCCCGCCCGTTTAGACTTTTCCTCGTCCCCACTATCTGCCCCTGGGTCTCCGAGGATGGGTCGGCTATTTCGGCTATGCGAATCTCGCTAACTGTTTTACTCCTTGCTGACGATAGTCCTTTGAGCAACGTCATCTGCTTCATCCGAAGATACCCCGAGCACGCACGAAATCGGCCGAATTTCCGCAGAAGTGTTTTCGGATGACGATGAACCTAGTTTGTTGTAGCGTGGCAGTTGTGGCGTCACGATGTCGTCATGTCTCTTCGCACTTGTTTGTCTTTTTTTTCTGCTGTGCCTTGTTGAGATGTTGGTGAATGATGGACAAGAAATGGATTCTGCGAGAGACTGTAAGTACACATTTAGTATTAATTTGTAAAGAAAAAGTCTGAATATCGAACAAATCCCGTGAATTAGCTTTTTGGCATTCAGTTTATCTTAATCTTGCTGTTGAGCATGCCTAAGAACTGTGGCATAAGTGGTTGTTAGCTCGTTCACTTCGGATTGTTTCTGTTTGTACGTCTTGTAATCTTCTTCTGCTGCTAAGAAGACCAGAGAAAACTTCAAAAATATAGAAACCAAAGCTAAAAAAAGTCAGATCTAATTTTATAGCTCGAGCATAATTATTTTTGGCACCTACGGTTATATTTTTTCACTGTGCTGGTAAAGTTACTTATTTTTGCTGCATAGTGTGACTGTTGTTGATTGTAATATCCGTTTGATTGTCTTTCACACTTTTGGAGTCAAAATAAAATATCCGTAAATTAAATGCCAAAATCAGATTTTGATTTCGCTTTTAGAAAATGAACATGCTTCAGATGTCAATGCAAAGTTGTAAGCAACTCAATATAAGCAGTCTGTGAATGTGCGTTTAGGTCCACAAAATTAATTTTTCTTTTGGACATCTCATCCAATTGCTTGTCTACGAGTGTACTACATAATGCTTTGTTACAGTAAGCCTCTGAGAGGTGATTCTGGTAAATTTATAGGACGCTAAAATGCAAAAAATTCTATTTAGTATAAAGCTTAAACAACCTGGCTGGGTCCGACTTTTGAATTACAAAATCTTCACGTTTGCCGGCTCTACTTTAAATGAACATGGTTTTTGAAATGATTTTGTACTATTTTAACTCGAAAATTATGATTGGGTTATAAAGCTTTTAAAACGGACGAAAACTAAGCTAATAAACATGTTCAATGTAAAAAACTAACTTAAGATTTAGTCGTTTTTTCAACTTTTCTTTGTGGGCCGAAAAATTTACCTTTACGCAAAAACAAAAGCAAACAATGAGGCTTTTTATTCGACATATTTTGTGAGAATTTTATCTCATCAATTTAATGTCACTAGCATTGTTTTCGTATAGGAATTTTCCTAATTATATGAGCTTTTAATTTAATAATTTTTATTCTTTATAAACTTCTCATTTGATAGCTTCACTTTTTTATACACCGATTGAGAAACGAATTCGCTCTCGTTAAATCCTATTTTATGACCTACTTATTAGAACTCTAGGTAACATACGAAATGATGTAACCGGACAGGCTTTAACTTTTGGTCCTAATGTATTTTTTCTTCACAACCCCCTAATCAGTTGGCGGGCCATGAGAGAATATCGCCACAAAAAGATGCGAAAAATTTTTCGCTGAGTTTCCCTTACATATTCCGGCTTGAGTTATATGGGTCTACGCCTTACCTGATTAAAAATGAAACTGTTGTTCAAGTGTCAGTCAAACTCGGGATAATCTTGACTTGCAAACCCAAATGCAAAGGTTTATTTCGCAGTAGAAGAGCATATAAACATCATCGAACAGCGCAATGTAAATTGGCTAATGTGAAACCACGTTTCTTTCACTTTATTTACCATGCATTTATCTCAGTTGCACACTCTTGTGAAATTAGCCTCAGTCAATTAGTTGCGACCTTTAACAGACTCAACAAGTCAGTATGAAAATATGTTAAGAGAAGCTGAGTCTACATGTTCTATTTCTTTTTTTTCATATTCCACTTGCATGTGTTAACATTACATTTCTTTTTTGTTACAGGTAACTTCCAGGCATGACGAGGAGATAATTACATTTCTAGAGAGCATGATACTGTCAGTAATCATAACTATAACAAAATTGTCAAATCCGATTGGCTATCAGCTGCCCTGATTTCAGCCTTAATTGGACAGTTTAATAGGACAGTACGCGTCATGCCTAAGTAATTGGACAGTACGCGCCATCACGCGCGCGCTTAAATGGCGTTTTTTTTTCACTGCTAGCAAAACAAAATTTCGAATTTCTTGTGTTTTGATTTAAGAAATAGCCTATTATATTACAAATTTTGTTTAAGTTATGATTAATTGGTAACAGAACTTCGTGTCGTCCAATTCGGTGTGTAATCATACTCGTGATTAAACGAATCGGACTCCCGCTACGCGGTCGTCCGATTTTGTTAATCACTCGTATGATTACACACCGAATTGGACTCCACTCAGTCCTGTTACCATTACTTATTACTGACTTACTTTGAGTTAAAAACAAAGAACACAGACACTGGTTATGACACAAAAACACTAATCCCTGCCAAGTCTACAAAACAAGAAAGAGGAACTCAGACTCCTTATCAAAATATGCAACAAGATCAAAACAGCTTTTCTAACGTAGGGAAAATTGCGTTAGAGAGATTTGCAATTGCAACGTTATATTCAAGCACATTGCATTGTCAAACATCACAATTTACTGAATGATGAACAGTGATTTTGGGGCTTAGCTCATTTTGTAATGAACTTTGAAAGATACGTATTCTATAACCTTGTATTTTTGAAAGCTTTCTTGGAACATAGATACATTTTATTATACAATGAAAATAGTCTCTGTCTCTCTTTTTACTGATTTCAGTCAATTCCATTTTATTGGCAATGTGAAATGGGAATCCTATTAAAACTCATTAAAGGGGGTGAGGAGTTTTTACAATCCCCCAACAGGTCATCTTCACAATGACGTTGTTTTATTACTACGGCAGAATCCCTCAGGGTTTTACTTTCTTGTGAAAATTAGAGCTTTTGTTATTTAAACTTCGCTGGGACAACCAAATCTATAAAAATGAAAGGAATAGCTATGACGTCATCGTCTAACCGTACATCAAAAGATAAGCACGGTGATCTGTTTTATTTTTTTTAGCCAGGCTTAAAATATCTGTAGATTCAAGGAATTATAACCTGTGCGTTGAGGGCATGCCAGAGACCGATTTTGGAATGCCCGGCATGCTAGAGAATTTGGCATGCCGGGCATGCCAGAAAATTTGGTATGCCCGGCATGCCGGAAATTTTGCTGGGTATGAATTACTTTATTACTGTATTTAAACCATGCCAAAAGCGTACAAATCAAACTATTCAACTTTTAATTAATAGCCAAAAAATTGATCAAGTAAAAGAAACAGTTTTCTTGGGAGTAATTATGGATGAAAATTTAGGTTGGAAATCAGAAATCTCGCATGTCGCCAATAAAGTTTCTAAATGTATAGGAATTATTCGTAAATCCAGTTTCTATTTATCTACGAAAACCTTACGAACACTATATTTTTCTCTAGTCTATCCATACTTTTTTTATTGCAACTTAGTTTGGGCCTCTACCTACAGAACTAACCTTATTCGTCTTGAGATTTTACAGAAACGAGTGATCAGAACTATAGCTAAAACCACTTTCGATGCACATACTGGTCCAGTCTTTCAAAATCTTGGTATCTTAAAATTTCATGATATATACTTACTACAACTAGGCTTATTCATGTACTCCTATCAAAACCATACTCTACCTTTAAAATTTCATTGTAAATTTACCTTACAAAGTCAAATTCATTCGTATAATACAAGAAACTCGTGTAAATTTCGTCTGCCTCTCTGTCGTACTCGAACCAAACAATTTTCCGTTTTTTATCAAGGACCCAAATTTTACAACACCTTAAACACCAATATCATCAACGCTTCCTCACCTTCTTCCTTTAAAAGAGCACTCAAGGCATTTATTTGTAATAATTATTAGTATACTCCAACTGAAATCTTACGAATATGCTTTTTAATATTCAACATTACTTGTAAAATTCCGTAACATTTATTAGTTTAATTTTCCACCTGATATTATTTTGTATCCGTCGCCGTAATTTTTGTGCCATCTTCTAAAAATTGTAACTGAGGAGGCCTAATTAATATAAGCTCTATAGTTTCCTTTAGGCCTCCTCGCCACTTCTTCCTACATTTCTTTTTTTGGTATACTTTTTTGTAATTATTGTAATCGTGTGTGTGGCAAATAAATAAATGTCTAAATGTCTATTACTAGAACCTAGGCTTCTCGCGGCCTGGGTGAGAAGGTCACGGAACCTCAAATTATGCTTACAGGGCACGCGAAACTCTGTTGCATGCCAATTTCAATGCAAAACCACTCTGGGGCGATCCCCTCTATTACCAGTGAGCAAATCATTGACGATAAGCATGGAAAAATTCCTTGCGTGCTAACCAACATTGAAAACGTAGCAGAAGTGTCCTCAGTTGCTGAGTCATGCCCTAGGGGAGGCTTTAAAATACAGAATTTCCTGACATGGATGAGGGAATTTTCCGTAAACAGCATGTGATCATGCCGGCTAGGACGTATTGCCTCCGTATTGCCCCTTTTTACAGCTAGCTAGGCTCATTTTTAGGTTCCATGGCCTGAAATGACGAAAAATTCATGCCCTAAATGTAAAAAGTCCATAAACGTCCTCGAAATTTCACTTTCCAAGCCGTTTAAAATAAATATCCAATTAAAAAAGTACAAAACTTCTGCTTGCAAAATTATTTATACTAATTCAAAAGCGTCCTTGACTCAAAAGTCGACAATTACAGTACCTGACAGTTTTTAACAAGCGGGAGTGGTTTTTGAAGTTCAGAACTCCTTTCCGTAATATTCATTCTTCAAATTTACCTCAGTTTTAAGGAATATTTAACAGAGTTATAAACTTACCAATTTCTTTCTTTCCTTTTAAGAATTTACGCGGTTACTAATATTTTTTATTTAATTATGGGTCAGATTAAAAGAGTCAACAAAATCTTGATCCAAGGCCGCGGTAACTGGTACAACTGGGTGACTGGGTTCCACGTGTACTACAGTGACGATGGCCGCCGTTGGACTGGGTACTCTGCAAGTGGAGATAAAAACCATTCAAATGTATGTAGACATAGGTCATATCTAACATGTGTTTGCTTTTAAGTACCTCCCTCACCATGGGTAGAGTCTTCACAAAGTAGCAGTCTGTTCAAAGGATTATCTCATTTTACCGCTGTCATTGTCTTTTTTTGAATATCACGAAAAAAGAAGTTGTTGTCGTTTATTTTTTAGTCTGTTTGTTACCTTGGAAAATGCAGCGAGATTCATGAAACTCAGTGCAAAGACCTCTGGGGAGCAAGTAAGCAAATCGACTGTTTGAGTCAAGTGACTCTACTGAAATACCTCTATGAAGGCGATCATTCTAGTCGCATCTTAACATCCTTGAATGATTTCAAGGTTAAGAGGCCTTTTTCAACTTATATCTAAAGTGTAATAATGACCGTAAAATAAGTATATCCACGCAAGCGGAGCCCCATAGCTAAGTAAATCTACCCATCCCAGAAAACTTGGTAATCACGTGACCTTACACTGTCCGTTCGTCCGTCCGCACCACAGGGAAACCAATGTTCAATCTCACACTTTCCAGCTAGTTTGGGAGCACAGACTGGTATTGCACACATATTGCACATCATTGTTGTGATCAATTGACAGCTGTCAAAACAGGATATCCGCTGACCAGTATTACCTGACCGTATCGCGGGCTCAAGTGTCGACCCATCAAGATCGTGTCTTATTTGAAGTTATCTGCTGACAAGTTAGTAGTTTTCAAATGATCGCAGGCTCAAGGTAATTTTTTTAAAATTCATTTGAAATATGTTGTGTTTATGTGCCGCACAATTAAAATTTTGAATTCAAACTGACCCCGGATGCGAAGATTCAGGCAGCTATTACAGGCAGGGAAGCAACCTCGCTCCCAGGTTCTCTCTCCTACCCGTCGAGAGACCCCGGTTGGGTCTGGTCACGTGTCTCCCAGAATCTGAGAGATTACAAACAAACGACTTGGGGGAGGGGCGGGTAAGTGTGAGATTTGTCTCTACGTAGAGGTCGAGATCAGTGGAAACTGCGTATCCGACCTTGTCAAAAGGGTCCTGTTTTTTATAGTTCCTGGACTAGTCAAGACAAAACCTCGAACGCCGAATCCTTTGAAAGCGAAAGCGTAACATCCTGCAGAATATCTGGATGTTTATCGGATGTTGCAAAGGAAATCACGGATTCACCAGTTGTGCAGTCAAAAATATTTTAGCGGTTGGATTCATACCGAAACGCAGTAGGCTTAAATTGCCATTTCTATGTTATGGAGGCCACCTTTAGAAAGCAAACGTATGTATTTTCAAAACTATGATTATGCAGTTCGAAGGGGGGCCGAAAAGATGTATCAAGCGTTGCCGTCCTCATCTACCTCGAAAATATTAAAATCAAACAGAAGCAACAGGAAGAGAGAATACGCCGCCTGGACTCAGTTTGATTGTTCAAATGAAAAGAGGTAAACAGAATCTTAGAAGAGTATATTTTTATCCAACGGCTCTGTGATGTATTTTTGTCTCTCGTTTAAAATCAACTGAATAGCCGGATAAGTTTCTTTGTTAAAAAATATGGCTTGCACGACTGCCAACCGTTTATTGTTCCTTGTTTAATTTTCTGGAGGGTTAGGTATATGCTTTAGAGGATTCAAAAATATCACTGAGCTACATTTGTTTTTTTAATAAAGCTTTCATTTGGACCATATACAAGAAATCCTTTCGCTTTGGAAGGTTATCACTGGGTTATGTTGTCTGTTTTGTCTCTGTTTATACTATTTCCTGTTGTCTTCAGTGTTGCGTTTTGGTCATTCTTTGCTTATGCACGTACTATATTATATTTTTTTACCTCTATTTACCACTAAAAGCGATACGTTTTTTCTGTTGCCGCATCATAAAAAAGGTTAAGGGTAGGAGAAAGCTGACATTTCAGACTACAGCTTTCTGTTAAGTCATTAGAGCTAAAATATTATTTTGACCGTGAATGTAAAATGAATCCTCTGCTCTCAACGTAACTGCTTTGTTTTGTCACCGCTAATGATTTAGGTTTTGCATTACTGATTCGGGCCGATTACCAACCGCTGTCACCGACAAACATTGATTCTTTCTATGCAAGTTCAACGAACAGGGATTTTGTCGGATAAACACGCGCTTGTGTCTTACTCAGGATCGTAGATTTTAGTATCTAATTGTTGTCATCGGTTCAACTGCGATAACACGAGTTTTTTTATTTCTCCGCTGGTAATTCGCTTGTTTATATGGTGATAGCTCTGTTTAGGCAGAAATTTCCCGAATTTCAGTTATAGTTGGTGGATTAGCAAATCTGTCTTGCCCTTTCGATCATTGCGTGAACGGTGAAAACGAACCAGACAAAAAAATTGAGAGACAAAGGACTCCTCCCTCGGAATTAATTTTGTTCTGGGACCACGTGACCAGACCCAACCAGGGTCTCTCGACGGGTAGGAGAGAGAACCTGGGAACGAGGTTGGCAGGGAAGACAGTTGCTTTTAACTTCTCGCCATGTTCACGCGTTGTTGTCTCTGTATATGTTTATTGTTAGTAGTCTCTCTTGCAATTTTAATCGCTGTGCCGTTTGTTTTCAGTCGTTCTTGAACATCACTTGCAGAAGTACTTAAAATGCTGCGTGTATCAAACGCTTTTGAAGATTACACATCGTTCTAAAACCATTAAATAAAAAATAAACATAATAAGTTCTTTATTATGTTGATGCATAACTCTATTAATGTTCATTCAAACACTCAGCTCTCGCTGCGAATTTGGCGCTGGTCAAAAGTGAGAATCGACTGGCTGTAGAGGTGATTTTGGAAATTTTTTAACGGTTTCGCTAAAAGCCCACTTGTGCTTCGATCGTCCTGAATATTAATTATTGTATTGCAAAATTGTGAACTACTGCTTCTGTCCGAGGTCTCTATGATAAAAACAGCGCCTCGTAGTAATGTTTCACCTCGGATGCGATGAATAAAAAGTATAAAAGGTTGGTTTACACGCCCTCAGATTTGTTTGCAAGATTTTGTAAAGTTTAAAACTTGTCGAACGCCAAAAATTTGGCCTGATTTTTTTTCCAAGAATTTTTTTTCAGGCCTAATCTACTGTGATCAAGAGCCATTATGGCTCTCAAATGTGATCGAAGATGATTGCTATTTTTTTATTGTACATATAAGGTTATCAACTCGATGTAAGATTTGGTTCACTCTTGAACTGTTTGAAAATTATTTTATGATTGTGCTCTAAAGTTAACTAATTTGTGGAATTCATGCAAGTTTATTGTTTGATTTAAATAATAAATTTATTAAATCTATATGTTAAAATAACTGAAATAGTACACGCTATCTTATTGGTCAGAAACCTTTGGTTTATTATACCGGCAAACAACGGTAAACCCCTCTCAAAAATTCCATATGGATATATATCCTGGGTAATATTTAACAATTATTCTTTGAAATCTAGGTAAATATTCCTAAAGCCACTATTCACCGAGAGTTGAGGGATTTAATTAAGAACGAAAGAAAAAATATCGGCTACCATATGTAACCGGACCCGGGCCTGGGTTAAAGGGGTCGACTTTTAAAAACACGATATTTACCGGGCTCCAACTAACTATCAAAATGACACCGGGCCTGATGGATCATCAAATCTCTACTAAACGGGGGCTGTTATAAGTAGTCCGGCTCGGTTGCCCTGAAACATTAAAATTGACCCATTTAAACAATACAGGATGTTTCAAATGTTCGTTCCGACTGTAAATTGTATTTTTCGCAAAGCATTTAATGCTTCTTTGGACAAATGTATACTGATTCGGGTAAGAAATTTATCTAAATGACCGTTCAAAGCAATTTCAAACTAAAATTTGAAGAAATTGAAATATTTTAGAATTTTTGCCCTAAATGTGCACGTACGAGGGTTTTTTTCAGCCATATTTTTCCTGCCCATTTTGTAGGTTTTCTATTTTCGTATTTTTTGCCGTTTTCTCATTTTACTTTACCCTTTCACGAAGATGAAGGCCTACACTGTTTGTGCTAGAGCTCAGGCATCTAGCTATTTTTACGGTCGTCTGGCCATTCAGTCATAGTAATTGTCAAATTTATTGAAGAAGTGTGAAAGATGAGTGAACAAGTGGTCAAGAGTAAAGTCTTCGGAAGACAAACCAAGGAGTGGATGGCCTTTTTCACACAAACTGTGTCAGAAATTCGAGAAAGCTGTAAGTATATCCGTAATAATTCAACGAGACAAAAAGGTTAAAAAAATTCAGGTTTGACAATATCAAAGTTTTGAGCACAACGGTATGGAGATATAAGGTTGGAAAGCTTGAAGGGAAAAAGCGGCGAACACTTCATGCAGAAATGGTGTCAGAAGGTACCAATGGACGACCGGCCGGCAAGTCACGTGATGTGAACCCCCTAGAGACCATCTAGATTATCGTTCACGGGACAACATACAAAGATCCAGGCCCCAAAACACTAAACGACCTAAGACGGTGATTACGCTTCGCCTGGAAAAATGTGACTTACACACGCTTTGGGAGCTCGTACATTTGAAACCTCACCGCTTTGGCAGTGGCAGAAAAATAAAGGGAGACATTCTAGGGACTAATATTTCAGTTATTCATTGTTAAATGAATAATGAATAACATACTTAGTTTTACAAAAGGTATTTTTAATAATCAATGAAATTTAAGTGAAGAAAAAATCGGAACGAACTTTTGAAACACCCAGTACTAGAGAATAAGTCTATCACAAAATACCTTGCCCGTTTTTCCGCACCTTTAGCAAAACAACAACCTTGCACGCGCATATTGCGCGACATGAAACTGCCTAATTTCACCCGCCCGCTTTATGGTAGGTGAACACAACACAATTTTTTTTGTTTCTTAACTTAGATACGGTCCCTTCGGATTCAACCACATAACATTTCACCAACAATAACAAGTTAAATGAAGCTGAATAACATCGATGAAGTTTGAAACAGTGAGAATTTACTTTTTAAGCGACGTTTTCTGTTTGTCATCCAGAAATGTTGCTACTATGGTAACGTGACGTAACGACGTCTCCACTCTATTCTTGATCATGTTTATGTTTACATTTTATTGATTTCTTTGCTTTTTTACATAGGAACTGGGTATTTTGCGAGTTGTGAAGATGCGAGGTGCTAGTTGCGAGTTGCAAGTGGCTAGTTACTTTTTGCGAGTTGCGAGGTGCAGTCTGTCTCTTCAGTCAATTTAAAGGGTAGGGTAGTTAAATTCGTTTCGAAAATTTGTTGATTCGTAAAAGGTGCATCTTTTGACTAAGGAAATAAAGCGCTGTCGAACGATCACGTACTTGGTTCAAGTAGCTAAAAATTTAAAAATAGACCCTTTCTCTGGTTGGGCGTCAGACGTAAGACGTTCAGCATTAGAGAGATGAGCATCGTGTTTACGGCATACCGCAAACGTGAGATTCAAGCTGGGAAATTTTCAAGATGAGAAATTCGCAGATAAAAATGGCTTATAAACAATTCTTATGGATAGAATTGGCGTGAGTCTACCGATTTTCGTGTAGTTATAATAAACAGTAAACGGCAAGTAAAGAGGAAACTTGGTTACGTGGTACGTACAAATTCACGTTTGCCGCAAACGCGAAGCTTAATCTCTCTTCTCTCTCGGCAAGGGAATGGTAAATGTTGACTTCACGATAAATCCAGTGACCGTTAAGAAATCGAACGCCTAGGTACTAAACTGGATATACCCGAAAATGTTGACAACCGATTTTCTCTCTTTTGCTAAAACCTCTCAGTTATCCACTCTTCTATCTGCGCCTGCTGTATTTTCTGCCGTATATCCAACTGCAATGGCAGCGTGACCAAGTAGTTAGAGCGCCGGACTTGCAATTCGGAGGTCCTGAGTTCAAGTCCCGCTCTGACCGCTAGCTGGATTTGTTCACGGTAGTCCCGAGTTTAAATCCTCGGCCATGCTTGTAAATAGCCAGCTGGTTTGCCTCCGGCCAGTTGAGTTATTAACCCTGTTAAGTTCAATTTGAATTATTTGTTTCAGGCATTGCTCGGCCCCACTAGCATTAGTGCTATAAATACTTGACGAGGGTAAATAACGGAATTATTTACTTTTGTCCGGCTTGCGCCACCGTTATACTTAGCAATTGCTGTGTGACAGTGTTTGTTGCGACTCTTTGGTCTCATCCAAACTGTTAAGATTGGAATCCATTAGTCCGTATTTGAAGTAGGTGGTGACACTACTCCTCACTGAATAACAAGAACATTCATTAGCGTTTAGTAAAGGAAAAACACGTGTTATCGTACTAAGAATATTGAAACAGTAAGGGTAGGGATCGGTGGTACATGTATATGGTAGCAAGGATAACAAAAAAAAGAAAACGAGAAACAGTATCGTAAAAAATCCTCGAAATATGTCCTCCGTTGGTGTTTTTGTAAAGTGTTTTCGCAGCGGCTGTGTTGGAGGATTAAATGGACACAGTCAGCAATGGAACCGCGCTGACGTGGACACTACTTTTGCCAGTTTGGAAAGCGTTTACCTTAACCCGAAATCAAATGTACCCGTCGGATACATCTAGAAATCCGCTTCCATCTTACGTAGTGTTTCATTGGATCCTCGATCTTTTACAGAAAACCTCTTTTTGAGCAATCTTTTGCTCATCCTATGACATTATTTTATCATATTTGGTTAAAAACAGTATCCAAAGGAACATGAACAGAAGAGGTGGGAAACGCGTAGGCGCCTGGTGGGAGAAATCACCTTCGTTTACCAAAATAACAAAAGAAATGAATCAATAACACTGGCGAGCAAATAATCGTTATATATGTTGCGTTTCTATTTTATCCTTGGTTCAAATTTTATTTCCCTTTGTTGTGGGGTATGGTAATGTATGATAAAATTTAAACCAAGGATAAAATTGAACCACAACATATATTTTTGGAAAATCGATGGAAAAGGTTACATGTGTTTGGAAAATCAGGCTTTCTCGACCTTGAACCTTCTACAATGATTCATGCAGACTCCGTATCATTTTTCACCTCTACTAGTGATCGAATTCGGAAGTATTCGTAATAATTGGCTTTCCCTGGACAAATCCATCGGTAAATTTCCATTATTATTCATTCAAAATATTTCCCCGATTCTGATTGGCTAAAAGCACACGTTTAATTCACAATAACCAGTTACCGATGACCAAATTTGGAAGAATTTTGTGTTTAGCGAGGAAATGACGTTAAAAAATGCAGCGTTTTTGCAGGTTAATGCACCGTTAACCGAGAAGACCTGGGAACGAGATTGAGTTGTTTTGGTTGTGAACTTGAAAAATGGCGGACATTTCACTCTTTTCAAGAGTAAGAACTAGGCGAAAGAATAGCTAAAAACGTGGCAAGAACAGCAAGAAGACTTGAAGGGCGACATCTGCTATTTAGAGAATATTTGCGGAGCTGAACAACCCTAAACGTGCACTGTCGTATCCACTATCGATGGATCGATGGAGGTAAGCATGTTTTTAAACTAGGAATTATTTTGAATGAATAATAAAACAATTATTGAATTCGGCTTTCGTATCATATGAAGAATTATGGAGATCTCGTAGGGTGTTACCCGCCGTGGCCTACGGCCTCCATGGATAAAACCCTCCTCGGTCTCCATAATTCTTCATAAGATACTCAGCCTCATTTTAATTAAAACGAGAGCTCTGATATGGCATAGGGTCTATAATCACGATTTCGGCTTGTAACTAGATCAACTCTACAAGTTTTTTTAAAGTATTCTCTGGATGCGCTTCTCACTTTCTGATTTGCATATCACGCGCGTTTCTTGTGATATGCAAATCAGCTAAGAAATGATATGAAATGCGCATGCGCATCAGCTGACTGTGTCCCTTTAAAATAATAAAAACCTTTTTTCCATAAAAATGAATTTACAATAAATCAGAGCGATTTTCAACCTCAATAAAAAATTGATACTCTAACAATTGACATGTGGTGGGTCATCACCAGTTAGCAAGACAACAAAATGTCAGCGAGTATTATTTCTCAGAGAGTTATTCACTTTAGCAAGCACATTTAAGTTCTATCAATAGTCTAAAAAACAACAACAACGAAGAATCTTAACGAAAATTATTCGTGAACTAAACGTCGCGCAAATCATGGTGTCTACCTCCTTGTGCGTTCGCTAAATCAACGAGGATCGTATTTTAAAAGCCACGACACTTAACGTCCGATTGTCGACTAAAACGTTGTGAACAAGTAGTACTCGTTCAGTCCTTCTGCTTTCAAAATTGTTGAACTTACTGTCTGAAAACAGTTTTAGGCCCAGGGAGGTCGGACCAAGCACGTGATCGTTCAACAGCGTTTTATTTAGTTATTTAGTAGCAAGATGTACCTTTTAATTTCTTTTAACTGCCTGAATAGACAGGCTGAAGTTGCATGACCTCGTCAATTTTCCATTACTCGCAACTCGAAACTTAGAACTCGCAACTAGCAACTCGCATCTTATCCTGCAACTCGCAACCACGATACGCACACCCATAAAATAATATTTAACAATTATTCATCGAGCCTGAATGGGCTCTGAGTCAATAGCCCACGAGGCCGAAGGCCGAGGGGGCTATTGACTCAGGGGCCATGAGGGCGAGAGGAATAATTGTTTTAGTAAAGTCCAACTAGTTGGTCAAAAATATCGCGACAAAACAACTTTATTTAGACTTTAATCCTTTTTTGCCGCCAAAGCGAGCGCTTTTCGCCACTAGTGGGCTATAACTTATAGCTCAACCAATCAGACCGCAGCATTGACAATAGACCACTAGTTGGATTTTACTAAAGAGATTTAGCCACGGCTAAAAGCGAGGCTCTCATTAATAAATTTATAATATAAATCAAACAATAAACTTGTATTCCTCAATTCAGTTAACTTTAGAGCACATAGCACATTCATGTTACTTTTGAGGGAAAGGCTAAGTGATTTTAGAGAAAAATAATTTGCAAACAGCCCAAGATAACCTAAGATAGCCTCATATATACACCCCCAAAATAGCAATCATCTTCGATCACATTTAAGAGCCATAATGGCTCTTGATCACCGTAAATTAATTTGGCTTGGAAAGAAAATCATGCCGAATTTTTTGCGTTCGACAAGTATACTTTACAAAATCTTGCCAATAAATCTAGGTGCATGTAAACCAACCTTTTACACCATTTATACAACACATCTGAGGTGAAACAGTACTATGAGGTACTGTTTTTATCATACAGACCTCGGACAGAATGCCGTATTTCACAATTTTGCAATACAAATTGTACTCATTCAATATTCAGGACGATCGAAGCACGCGTGGGCTTTTAATCCGTTTAACTTTTAAATTTCCAACATTACCTTTACCGCCAGCCGGTTCTCACTTCTGCTGTGAGAGCTGTAGAGAGTGTTTGAACGAATATAAATAGAGTTAACATAATAAAGAATTTAGTATGTTTATTTTTATCGGTGTGTAATCTTTAAAAGCGTTTGATACGCGCGGCATTTTGAGTACTCCTGCAAGCGATGTTCACTAAACGACTGAAAACAAACAGCACAGCGAATAAAATTACAAGAGAGACCACCGACAATCAATACGGTGAAACATATACAAAGACAACATATTTCGTTCACGAAGACAAGTATTAAAGTGTCTCTAAAAATCCTGAGTCTTCAAGATAAGAAAAGCTTAAGTTTATGTTTTAAGCCGGCTTCCCGGTATTTGCTTTTTTGAAAGATGAACTCGAGGCAAGAAAATCGCTCAAAGCTTTCTCTTACAACCAGAATTATAATTAAATATTCTTTGGAACGTTTTCTTTCTATTTGCGGTGAGAAAATGTCTAAAGGCTTTTGAAAATTCTGTAAGCTTATATCAAACCTGATTCTCGGTCAAATCATTGTCTCAAATCAAATCAAAACGTGCATAAACTAAATAGCTGCATAAACTACGCTCCACTTCTTTAAATTAGATATAAAACATTATAAAACATCAAATACAGTAATTACTCAGGCTTACCATTCGAGATGCAGCTCCGGAAAGGTATCAAGTAAGGCCAGAATCGCTTCAGACTTTTCAACCCTTACGCATCAAGAAAGGTGAAAAACGAACACGATGCCATCCGAAATCGGATTTCTGACTTTGACAAGTGACCTCTCAACCAAAAACCAACTAGCCATGAATAACAGAAGACTCCTGATAGCAGCTGAATTTCATTTTCTACATCCAGTGGAAACATCACAAGTTCACATAAAACTCTGTTAGCTTCAGCTGTCAAAGTAAATTGACCATGGTGAGGAAAGTCAAAAGCAACTCTCTTCCCTGCCTGTAATGGCTGGCTGAAAAACTTGAGCCTGCGAGCATAGGAGAATTAGTAACTTGTCAGCAGATAACTTCAAAAATACTTGACTTCGATGGGTCGACACCTGAGCCCGCGATACGCTCAAGTGGTACTGATTAGCGAATACCCTGTTTTGACAGCTGTCAATTGATCACAACTTGATGTCCAATATGCGTGGATGTGTGCATTATCAGCTGTGCTCCCAAACTAGGTAGAAAGTATGAGATTGAACATTGATCTCGATCCAGTAAAACAATTAGCTGGTCAGCGGACAGCTTCCAAATAAATCACGTTACCTCGATGAGTTGACACATGAGCCCGCGATATGGTCATCCTGTTTTGACAGCTGTCAATTGACCATATTGTAAATGTCCAATGTAAAAGATGTGGATTGCCAAGACACGCCTGAGACACCCCTCCTTTCCTTTTAATAGTCTCCCCTACCCCACCCGTGCAATCTGTAGACGCGTACGTACGCTAGGTCAATCACGTGACAACCAAACGAAAAGAGGTTGACCATATAGAGTGTCTTCACTCACGTGGCCAGCATCTATGCAAATTTGTTAAAACAAAAGAAAGCATTTGCATAAGAAATGAGCACAACTCCCAGAGGATTGGTTTGGGACACCAACATGGCCGCCGTTTCATTGTTTTGGGACACCAATATGGCCGCCGTGACGTCATGTGAAAACACTCTATTCGAAGAGTATGGGGCTCTGTCCCACGCGCTCAAAGCGCGCTTGGGAGCCCCGCTATGAGCCCATATACCATGATGACTAAGCCAAACAAAATTCTAGAATTCCATGATTCAGTATTATAAAATAACTAAGATAGTGCGCGCGCTCTGATTGGCAGAGAGGAGTGTTTGCATGAGAGTATGTAAACATGGTTTTGACGTCAAGATGTTTTGTTTTTCGCGCGCTAATCACGCAAGCACGAATTTGAAAAAGTTTCGAGTTCAAAACTCGACAAGTTTACTCTATTTATCCATTCCTTCGTCGGCTGAAACTTGGAAAATCGCTACAAAAAAGGTGTGTCAATTTTTTTTTTCGCTTAAGCTGACATCCTAAGAGAGAAAAACCCGTATTTTGGAAAGCATCTTTTTTGCAAAACAAAGACTGATTACGCTTACAAGCTTCGTGTACAAGACTTTGCGACTGGTAAGAATTTCTCTTTTAATCAATGTGTTAAAGAAAGGAGGTTTGCTGTTTTTCTGGGGAAAGTTATTTTATAAAAGCAATAGAAAACTTTTTTCCTGCGTTTGCATATCCTGATATAAACACTCGAGGGGTTGGGAGAATTCTCGACAGTTATGCAAACGGTCGACTTCGTCTCGGGTTTGCATAACTGTCTCGAATTCTCCCAACTCCTCTCGTGTTTATATCAGGCTATGCAAACACGGAAAGCGTTTCCTATTGCTTAATTAGTCCTGTTTTTTGATGGAAGAATAGCCGGGGGGGGGATTGGTTTAAGTATAGTACACTAACATTTTATCGTTGTCTCAAGCCGCAAGAAACGCCGACAAAAGTTGTTATGATAAACTGAACACTGAGGCTGCTGGTTACGGTACATGTGATCCAACTACAAATACGTCGTGTGCTGCAAGGTAAAAAAGCTAGACCTTAAAGTACCGTATTTATTCGAACAAGCGCCCACCTCGAATTAGCGCCCACCCTCAAGGTCCAAAAATTCAATAAGTGCCCAGGGCGGTTAATCGAATAAATACGGTGTATCATGAACAATGAGGTTAAGAGTAATATAAGGAGATTGAGGGAGGCTAGTATCAGCGGATTATATTAATCAGGATAGTTCTCCATATTATACGAGAGCTGCAATCGGCTCTTTTCAGTAAGACAGTCAACTGGGACGCAAACAACGTAGCTGATGAGGTGATATTCGGTAAAAATATAAAAAAGTGTCAAATGTATGCGAAAAAACCGTTTTACAGGACAACGCAATACTATAGACATAAAAATGATCGAAGCGCGCGCAAGATGTATATAATGTCCCAATTCAAATAAAACTGAAATTGATATTCAGTCCTTTCGACTGAACGGCGCCTAGTTGAAAAATCAGTCGCATCTCACGTTGCTTACGTTGAATGTTAGTACCACTGCATAACGCCAAACCACTCACCTGGACATCAGAAAGACTATGGTTAGTGGAGTTAAAATGTTGGGGCATAGGAAACCAAGGAGTGTTGGTGCGTGTACTTCGCAGATGTTTGCTGAAACATTCGCAAAACAAGCGCGCGCTCCGATAATTTGTTTGTCTCAGTGGTATTGCTTAGACAAGTGCTGTGCAACGGTTCTTTTGCACACTGAAGAATGGTCATAAACCTGAAACATTTCTGACACGTTTTGATATTTCTTTACCGAATATCACCCTATCAGCTTTTGGAGTACAAGTGTTACGCATACCTGACGGTTTTTCCGCTAACAACGTATAGCCTGCGTCGCAGACACTCTCAACTTTCTGTATAGAGGGCCTGCGAATTAGTGCACAATATCGTGTTCGAATCCCACAGAGTCGCAAGGACTCTGGCTAGTTTCTTGCTCAGTTTGCGATTAGTCCGAGTTGAATTAAGTGTTTACAGGCAAACACGACTTATAGCTCATGACCAGATAACCTGCTAAAACAGCCTTTCCTCCTCGCTCCCCGCCGCTTGGTACGTTTTGCCAGGAGAGACGTCTGATAACGTAAAATCTGTCCGGAATCTGGTCAGGTGCTCTGATTGGTCGACGTAGTAGTTATATTGTTTTAGCTATTGATTACTAATGACGGAGAAAAGACAAAAGACCCCAATGGTCAGATGAAAACATAATGAATCTTTAACAAAACAATCAATATTAGAGGAATATAATTTCCTCTATAATTATTTCTTTCTAGAAGAAGCATTTGCGAATTTGCTAGAGCTCGTTCGCAGATGAACGATCAATCATATAAACATTGATTTACGTCATCAGTATGGAATTTCTCTCGCTGAGGCGCAGACGTCTCTCCTGGCGAAACGCCCCAAGCGGCGAAACGGCTGTATTCGCAGGTTAGTGACAAGAGAGTTTGAACGTGAATTTAGACTCAGCTTGAACAACAGAAGGTTCTGTTGCTCTCTTTTTGCGTATCTTATGCAGTGCATGGAGTATTCTACACTTTGACCCAGTAAATCTTACTTTTGCCGCTTTGAGTCTCACATTTAGAGGTTATGAAGCTGGTCTGTCCATGCATATTAAGTAGTTAGTTCCTGTGCTTTACGTTTGTGCAGATGTTTTCTGACAGGATTTGATTCCAAATGCAGTTTACCATTAAATGATTTTCTTTCACCTCTGTTTAAGCCTTAGCTTTATTATTGCGGCTAAATAACCTTAGTTTCTTTGGTTTTCTTCGAAATGCCCGGACCTGAATAGCTACATGTGCCGTGTCTAAACCTGTTATTGTTTTGAAGCTAGAACTGTCGGCTAGATGGCAGTCATTGCAGAATACGCGGAAGTGCATCTGCAGCGATTGGAAGATGCTGGAAAACCAGGCGGCAAATCTACAAGCAGTCGCTAATTCTGGCCTTGAAGGAATTCTCTCAAAGCATTTTTTGGACATAAGAAAGCTTTCAAGTTCGAACTGCTCTTTCATTGTTTAATGTAAAAGATCCTTGCCAACTCCCTTCTGTGATTTTTGACGTCACTGCTCCCAACCGTGTCACACGTAAGAATTAGGCCAGTCGTGTGAATCGTGAGGCACATAAGAAACCCGTAAGAAACGCTCACATATGTCCTTGCGACTCTGAGGTTATTGGAACGAGCTTAATATGTGCACTAATTTCCAGACGGGCTATACAGATGGTTTAGACAGTTAATGCGTGGGCCGGCTGCTACGCAGGCTAAAACAACGCAGAGGGACAGAATGAAGCAAGTGGAATCATATAAGTTCTTTTTTTTCCTTTTCAATGTGTTCTTTAAACAAGGGGCTGCTTTGTTATATAGGGCTTATTCCTTTATCTACGGTGGCCCATATCTGCAAACACAACAAACAATTCTTGAAACACAACAAACACTTTTCCAAACACAACATAGTATTATCTGAACACAACAAACTATTATCGAAACACAACACAGTATTATCGAAGCACATAGCAATATTATCGAAACAACACAGTATTCTTGAAACACAACACAACGTCATCGAAACACAACACAATATATCGAAACACAACTCAGAGTTTGCAAAACACAACGCAAATCTCCCAAAACACGACACAATATTTGCGAAACACGACACAAAGTTTTCCCGATTACGTAATACAGGATGTTACTATACAAGGTATAAACCCAGGTAGATACTTCATATATGATTCCTATAGTGTACCGATATATATATTCTTACTTACTTACTTACTCTTTCTGCCTTGCTTGAGTATCTTTATGTACTTTTGTGTCTTGGCCTACTCTAGTAACTTGGCGTGCTTAAGTGTCTTGGCCTACTTCAAGACGCAAAAGTAAGTAAAGATACTCAAGCACGCCAAGTAACTGAAGTAGGCCAAGTCCCTCAAGCACGCCAATACTGAAGTAGGTTAAGACACAAAGGTACGTAAAGATACTCAAGCAAGGCAGAAAGAGTAAGGCCCAGTTCAAATGTCGAATCTCACATGTGCCGAACTTAATTCGAGAGTTAAAAGTGCGAGGTTTGAATCAATTAAATTCGACTGTCTAAATTAAAAGCGACGTTTGTCGTATCTGCGACTGAAACAGTCGAAGATTCGACTTAAGTTCGACTTTTGATTCAAACGTCGCATTTCACATGTGCCGAACTTAATGCTTGAATGTTAGTAAATTATTATTATATTACTGGGAATATTGACAGCGAACAGAGTTAAATTCGACAGAGTTCAGAGTTAAATTCGACGAATGAATCAAATGCCGTATTTAACTATTTTAGTCGACTAAAATAGGAATTAAGTTCGGCACATGTGAAATTCGACGTTTGAACTGGGCCTAAGACCCGTTTCAAACGTCGTGCTACTGCCGTGCCGAACTCAATTTATCGAATTAAATTCGACTTAAGCACGGCACTAGCACGACGTTTGAAACCAAGTCGTGGTATTGCCGTGTAGCACGGCAAGCCTTGCCGTGCTACACGGTAGTAGCTCGACTTGGTTTCAAACGTCGTGCTATCGCCGTGCCGAACTCAATTCATAAATTACAAATGCATTAGAATACATTTAAAAGTTTGCTGAGCCGTTTCTTTATTACTGTGTTTTGTTTTGGGCAACAGCCGTTCTATTCGACTGAATTAAATTCGACGTCTGAAACCAAGTCGTGCTAGTGTCGTGCTGCAGTCGAGCTACAGTCGAGCCAGCTTAGCACGGCAGTAGCACGACATTTGAAACAGGCCTAAGTCAGTAAGTAAGAATATATATATATCGGTACACTATAGGAATCATATATGAAATATCTACCTGGGTTTATGCCTTGTATAGTAGCATCCTGTATTACGTAATCGGGAAAACTTTGTGTCGTGTTTCGCAAATATTGTGTCGTGTTTTGGGAGATTTGCGTTGTGTTTTGCAAACTCTGAGTTGTGTTTCGATATATTGTGTTGTGTTTCGATGACATTGTGTTGTGTTTCAAGAATACTGTGTTGTGTTTCGATAATATTGCTATGTGCTTCGATAATACTGTGTTGTGTTTCGATAATAGTTTGTTGTGTTCAGATAATACTATGTTGTGTTTGGAAAAGTGTTTGTTGTGTTTTCAAGAATTGTTTGTTGTGTTTGCAGATATGGGCCACCGTATTTATCTCCCATTAAATTTGTCAATTACTGTTATCAAGCCATGTTTAGAAATTCCCACTCTTAGTACACAAAAGCTTATGTCATGAAAAGACTGAGAAGGAATTATTCTCAGTGGAGACAAAATGCTTTCAGTCTTGTTATAATCGACATGCTTCATTTTTTTGTGTTAGCTTTTCATATAAAAATTGACCTTGAGTAATCTTTCCTAATCGTGTTTTTCTCCACAGTGACGTTTTGTGCGGTCAGCTGCAATGTCAAGACGGTGGAAGTTCGCCGGTGGTTGATTATGGATGGAGCTACACCAAGATTACTCTGGACAGCGGGAAACAGTGCAGGTTTGTTCTCATAAGAAGAGAGTGTCCAAAACCATTAAGCCTTAATTAAATTGGACCAATGGAATTGGAAATATAAATTGCCAATGTGTAATTGGCTGAGATATTTTACGATCAAACAACAAGGACACTCAGAGTCGCGTGTTTGTTGAAGCATGTCTTCTTAGACCCTCCTTTAAGACTGCTTCTACGCTGAAAAAAAAAAAGATAAAATAGGTCCAAAGCCGAAACAAATCGACGCATCGGATTATTGTATACAGCAATAGTACTGGGCAATCATCCCGTTCCCGTAAAGCTACAAAGAATCTTTTTTTAAATGTGTTCGTCAAGGTGTTACAAAACGAATGTTGGCGAACGATTTAAGAGATCTTGGTTTTACCGTTTCGCAAACAGAAGATCAGTCAAGTAGGGTTTGTTCGCCTTGCAGTAATCAAGTTAGAAGCACCCGAGCTAGATTTTCTTTTATTAAAGCCAGCTTTCAAGAAAGCGAGCACGACGATGATAACTTTCAGTTTTTAAATACAGCTATTTCGAGAAAGGTTGTCGGAAAAAGTGCACGCTACAATCCCGAAAGGCATTGTGGGTGGTTTTGTGTTTACTGTTCTTCAAAGAAATTTGAAAGAATTGGCACGAAAGGTCATGAAAATGTGTTTGCTAGTGCTAAAGGAAAGCAACAAAAGTAGGTTCGACAGCTACAGTCGTCAGGAACAGTGTATCGATCATATCCCATATTACCTTTCGGGATTGTCGCGTGCACATTTTTTCCGACAACCTTTCTCGAAACAGCTGTAAACAGACTATGTCTGCATCACCTCATGGTTCCGCGGTAAGGCAATGCAACGGCTGAAATGCCAGCTTCTCTCATTGCTTCAACTTGATCATTTGATTGATAATACGTTTTAATGGAGATGCAATTACAATTCCACGTTCTTTCCTCTTCGTTTGAGTTTCACTGCCGCGAACAACTCCTAAATTTAACCTTTCCCAAAACCCGTAAGAAGAACCGCCACGATATCCTTTTGCTCCAGCAAACCCAAAACAGCCTGGCGATGCTCTTGTTTGAGCACGTATGTACTTGAAAATTATACCAAACAGTCGTCAAACACGGTTTCCATATTCTACAGTCCTATAGAAAGGGTAATTATGGTCAACATGTTCAACATGGTCAACACAAGCTTGTAGTATGACTCCATCCCAAGTTCACAAGTCGGCGGCGCTTTCAATCGATGTTTTTTTTTTTTCATGCAAATTACAATTATAGTAAGTGTCGCGTGGTTAGCGCGTCCAGGCAGTAACAAACGCTACTACTCGCATGATGCGAGCGTGATGAGTCGTTGACATGATGATGACAGGATAATCGCCGTTCAGCCAATGGTAATTTGCTTTTCCTGGGAAAAGCAAGTATCAGTTGCTCCCAAAGGTGTCTACAGACCGTCAATTTTCTTCTTCCCCCATCACTACCTCCCTTGCACTGGCGGTCAATAAATCCTCTGCGGTTTATATTTTATCACCCGCGCTCGAAGGACTTTGAAGCGAAAATAGAGGGTCTGCGAACAGGCTATTATATCATAGAAAGTATTCTATTTAAAAAAAAAAAAAGGATGTTGCTACACAGCGGGAGAAAAGACTAGCCGCGTCAATGGTCGCCGTATCCTTTGTATCTTATTGAGTCATCCTTTCAGTTTATCTGTAGCTTGTGTAATCGCGGCAATTTTTATTATATGCGCATGCCTTTTATTTACTTATAATATACTCTACCAAAAAAAAGGGTTTGTGATTGTTTGATGAGGAGCGCATAAAAGTCAGGTGACTTTTTTGTCCCGAGAGATACGTTCAGCTCTGCTGCTCCACCACGGTCGAACGTCAGTTACCTGACTTTACAATAACGCTTTGCGGCAAACCAATATCACCGACACCTGTAGCAAAGGATCTTGGAGTGTTTTTAGATCAGTGCCTCTCCTATGATGAACATATACGTAAAACTGTCGCTAGTTGTATAAACAAACTGATCCAGATCAATAGAATTAAGCATTTACTTGATAAGGAAACACTTTTGTTAATCATTAATAGCTTTGTTTTTAGCAGGCTGTTTTACTGCTCCTCAGTTTGGAGCAATACCTCGGCAACTAACATCCATAAGCTTCAGCTTGTTCAAAATTTTGCAGCCAGGATTATCTTGGGACTTCGCAAATATGACCATATCTCTGCAGGCCTAAGATCACTTCGATGGCTAAATGTCAAACAAAGACTTATGGTCAATGATGCAGTTATGATGCATAAATGTCTCAAAGGTCTGTCACCTAGCTACTTGTCAGATAAATTTTCAACTCGAGCTACTGTCCATGATAGACAGACAAGATATAGAGATAGCCTCAATATTCCATCTTGTAGAATCAATGCTGGCCAACGCGCTTTTTGTTACCGTGGTGTGAAAATCTGGAATAATTTAAGTAAAGACTTAAGGGAAATTATAAATGTTAAAGTTTTTAAGAGACGTCTAATTAATCAACTGATTTGTAACATGAACTAGATTAGACGTTGAAATTTGTACAAAGTTACTATTTAGTTATTGTTGTACATAGTTTATTTAAGTTATTTAATTGAATGATTAATTTATTCATACATTTAATTAATTTAATTTAATTTTAGTATTGATGCTGAAAAGCCCTTTTTTAGGGATGCTCAATAAAGTGTATGTATGTATGTATGTATGTATTTATTTTATGAGATTTCATTTACCATTAAGTGGAAACATCGAAAAGGATGTGAAAAATAACTAGTTATAATGATACTATATTTTTTAGTTCATAGTAGCTTCAGCATCAAAGTACTTTACATAGCTTTCACAAATTTCTCGTGAGAGAAGAGGGTGTTGAAGTCCTTTTTATTGTCACTTATTAGTATACATATATTTTAACGATAGCGAAAGAAGACACTATTCAGATAATATAATCATCGTAATGCTTTTTTTAAATTTGTTTAAAAACTTTTATCTCATTACTCGTTTTCTCGTTACTCTGTTGCTCATTAGTCGTTACTTTGTTTCGCGGTTTAGTAATACCGGCCCGTTTCTGCCTTTTTGTTTGTTTTGCTTTTTCTGTTGAAGATTAAAATCTTCACTTGACTTTATTTGAAAAGAGCGCCAGTGTTAAAATATTATTGCTCAGCGCGGCAACATAGATCTCGTCTGGTGTTCATATTATGCTTAGCACTGGAAATAAGTCGCAAAAAAAAATAAATAAATAAAATAAATTGTTTGAACTGATCCAATCACGGTCGTCCCCTATTTTTCCGTAAGGTGGTCTAGATCGAGCGGTCACCGTTACCGGCGGTTTTAAAAAAGAATTAAGGCTTGTTTATAGTGAATAGTGCACTTAGCTTATCCAGCTAGTTTACAAGCACTCCACTCAAATACTTAGAAACAAATAATTCAAATGCAACATAACAGGATTAAAAACCCCAACTGGCAGGAGGCAACCAGTTGGCTATTTACAAGCCGAGCCAGAGATTTGAACTCGGGAAGAGCGAGAAAAAATCCGGCAAGTGGCCAAAGTGGGGACTTGAACCCGAGACGGCCGTATTGCGAGTCCGATGCACTGACCACTCGGCCTCCTGAGTCTAGCCCAGGTGTGAGTATTATATCTACTTAGGGGGTAGGGGACGATTTGGCAGTTTGGGAGGTGCCTCTATAGACCTTGAGGCTCGTCCTCTTGGTGCAGTTGAAATTAACTTGGCTATATCAGTCACAATAAGCGCTCGCGATCTTACGGAAAAACTGGGATAGTTTATGCTTGAACATAATGCATACGCGCTTAACTCTTACAAAGGGTATCAAAATTTACCCTATATAAAAGTGTCGTCTGGTAATTTCAGAGAGCGCCGGAGGAGACCACAACATCCAATGAAGAGATTGTTTGTTGAAATAATTTAGCTTAAAAACGAGAGAAAAAAGCCGCGGCTCACTCTGCTCGCCATTTTTCACTCTCCACGAATGAACCGGCGCAAATGAAAAAAAAAGAAGCGGTCTGGGGCACATTAACAAAAAAGAGTATGCACGGCAGCAAACCGCGAACGACATTTTAGTCCATTTATTATACGAACGCTTTCACGTCTAAGGTTAAGCAGCGGCTTGGATAAGCCCAGCAAAGAAATTCTTGGCAAGGATAAGCCGTGGCTTGAGCTGGCTGTGGGTTGAATAAGCCGTGACCGCATATTTTGTACCATTTATACGGGGGGTTCGCGTCTTACATAGTGTAAGCCGCGGCTTGTGCACGGCCCTTAAAGTGTGTAACTGAGCTTGAAAAATTTACCAACTGAGGAAAAGAAAACTGAACGTCTAATCCTTTAGGTTTGAACTAAATTATATTAAAATATAACTTGAATAAAGAAGATTGTATGATTAAGTACTTTCCTCTCAGCTTAACAAGTTCCTCATCGTTCTTCTTTTTTTTTCAACAGTGGTGCGGCTCTAAAATCTGTAGATGATGCCGGACTTGGAATGGTTAGGGAAGGAACAAAATGTGGAACCAACGAGGTTAAGTCCAAGTCAAAATTCTAGGTTCTGTTTTTTATATCTTAACTGAAACATACTCAGTATAGGGTTTAGGTGCGAGATGCATCATTAGATGCCAGATGGATCAGCAGCAAATCTTTGACGTTCAGCGCGGCCCACACACACTTTTCTGCATTTTAACGCCATGTTTTATGCAGCTCGAGTCAGCTGTCTTCTTTATGAACATCTTCTGTTATAAAGCAGAAAAAACTGCTCAATTCACATTTTTTACATAGATCATACAAAATGCACCTTGTCCCCCCCCCCCCAAATTTTGCATAACTATTGTTTCTAATTTCTCCTGGGTATTACAGTTGTCCTAATCGAAATCGAAGACAATGGTTATGCAAAATTTTGGTGTGTTAGTGTGTGTGTGTGTGTTATTTTTTTGCGGGGGGGGGGGGGGGGGGGCGGGGGGGCAAACAAGGTGTATTATGGTCTATGTGAAAACGATGCAAAACATTAGAGAAAATACGACGAAAATTAATGATCAATGAGTGTTTGGAAATCAGATGAAAAACTGCTCATTTTGCATCCTTAATTTCTCCTTCTAAAATGATTTTGTTTGAGAAGTAATATCAAGCATTTGACGCAGTGTTTCATCACCAGATGAAAAACCTTGAAGTTTGTCAAAAATACTCTGCTGCCCGTCGTATTTTCAACTCTCTTCTCAGTGTTTCACATGGTGATGAAAAACTGCGTCTCATGCTTGATATATCTCACTTGAAATTTTTATAGGTATCGTGGCCCATTAATGTTGAATCATTGTATGGACAATTCCAATTTTTTTTTGCCTGTCGAATCAAATCCATGACCGCAGAAACATAATCAAAGTCGAGCGAAGATGGTGGTCAGTTTACAAAGTTACCATTCAGTGAATGATCTGATTATTTAACTACTTGTAGTACATATATGTATAGTTACGTTATAACTGACAAGGTTAACTCAACACTAAATGTACATGTATCTCAAAACTATTTCATTGGAAGACAAATTGAATTACTTTAATTTTTTTTTTTAATTTCACCTATCTTAGATGTGTGTCAATTATAAATGCCAGTCATATAGTGAGCTGAACATTGGCAAGTGTCCATTGGTGGGTAACAAAGAATGCGGAGGTAGAGGGGTAAGTGGATCGTGAAATAGCTAAGTAAAACAATAGAATTTATGTTCGAGCGAGCATAAATCAGATATGTTTTGAACTCGACTTAGAATCATTATAATTTTAGCCCGAGCAGCTAAACAAGGATTAAAATGGGCTTTGAAAAGGCCGAGCTCAAAACATATTTATGCCCAAGAACAAAAACACTGTAATTACTATTTTATCACTAAAAAATAATGAGAAAATAATGACTTCAAAAACTGAGAACAAGACAGTCTGAATCAACTAATCAAACACGTGAGCATTTAAATACATGTTGAATGGCTTTATGTTTGCCCGATAACTAACAGTCTGGCATAATTCAATTTAATTGAATTTAGTGCGTTTGGTTTGAAGCCGCCAAAGTTACTTAAACTTCGTCGCCGACTATGGAGCAACTACAGGGGGTTGTGTTTATATAGGAAGCTTCCTTTTGTAGATCTTCTTCCTTTAGCTGAGGAGATCAAGAATTTACAAATTGTTTGCTGTTTTCTGTAGTGAAAATGGTAGCGTGATTTCTTTGACAATCGATGCAAGAAAATGGCGCGAACAATGCAATGGTTTCTCGATTTTGATTGGCTACTTACAGCGCATGACTGTTTGACCCTCTTTCTTTATTTCAACGTTTATTTAGGCCCCCAAATTCTCCGTTTTAGCCCCCAAAATGCACCACATACCCGACAAAGGGATAATAATGAAACTGATTATTGCAAAAAACCTCGGCACCTGCTGTAAAGAGGACCTATTGTGACAAATCATTCAGTAAAATTGTGTCCCGCTTCCAACTGATTTATTTGTCAAGGATCCTAACCTACTTATATACGAGACAATACATTTGTTTGATATATTAAAGAACTTTGCTCATGAACCTAGGGAATTATCAAAAGAATATGGTAATAGTAAAACTGAGTGTGTAAATCGCGTAATTATGACTGACAGACCTCAGCTATCATCCTGTAAGTCAATCAAGCAAGTCAACAAATCTTTCAAAGATTGCAAGCAAATTATGTCAGCTTAAAAAGTCGCAGACACCTTGTGGTTTAAAATAGCTTTCTTTATTCTCAGGTGTGTAAAAACGATCAGTTATGTCATTGCGAAGGTGGATTTGATCCCAAGGACGGCTGTGGTTCAGGTGTGACGGATATTTTATATATCTGAATTGTTATATTCCTAGACTTTCACTCAACTAAACAGGGACTGCCATTGGTTGATTCTTGGCCACGTGGCCTTGACTAAAATCAAAAGAAATGTACCCCTCTCGGGATACATTTCAGTACGTGATCAAAGCATTGTTTTCCCGAGAGTCCTGATGTTTCCCGAGACAAAGTCGAGGGAAACATCAGGACTCTCGGGAAAACAAAACTAATTGTTTCCCTCGCAACCCGACATTAAGTGTATAATATTAACCCATTTCACGACAAAGCTTTTGGTGTAAATGTATACTCCAGTCTCAGTCTACTGATTTCAATACAAGAATTTGCACTTTTATGAATAGTACTGAAGAAGTGATTGTTACAGGCGGTAACGTGGGTATTGTATTGAGATATTTCTCAGGAGTAGTTTTGTTTGTATGAAACCAGAAACACATAAGGGGTTGAAACGTGTAACTCTCATATGTTTGCTTTGTCTGATGCTCGTGAAAATTCATTTTAGAAAGTACCATATTTGGAACGAGAAGAAGAGATAACTGACCAATCAAACTTCGTAAACAACGTGACGTAATTTTCCTTCAGGTTCCCGCGCCCGCTTAAAAAAATGGCCGAGAAACGGGGCAAAAACTCTCGAAAGCCAAGAAAGCTTTCAAAGGTTGAAACCAGGAAAATTACCGAAACACTGAACAGGATATTATTGCCTTACCACCCGGGCCAAACGTAACATTATGAAACCCATTGACGGCCTCGCAACTTCTTGAAGTGTTCACATCAAAAAACGATGCCTCGTTACCCTCTGCACAGTAAACTTATACTGCAAATAGGCTTTTAAAATTCTTATGTTAAAAGTCTAGAATAAACAGTGAAAAATATTTTCGAATAAAATTCATTAGCTGCGTATCGAAAGTGTCCAAAACCTGAACCTGACATCTTCGCAAAAAGTGATGCTTGTAATGAATGTGAGAAGCATTTCAAAAGCTTAAATTAAACTTAGATGTTGTAGTCACGGTCGTGTTTTGAGCTAATTTTATGAATGAACAAACTCAAATTAATAGACAAAGAAGCCGTTTCTTGAAAATTTTTATTTAAAGTCCAAAAAGTTATCCTTTAAAGCAATTCGGAAAACACTATCTGGATCGTGGATCCGTTCACGCAAGTGACATCGGCTAAGCACATGACAAAATTCAACACAAAATCCATCCCAAATCAGGGCACATTTTGTAATGTTTCTTTAGCGCCGAAGAGAACAATTTATAAAATGTCTATGAAACATTTAAAAATACATAAATTCCCTTTCAAAAACGTAATTTTCTTGGCCATAGAGTGCAAAATGTACCTGAAAATTCAGCAAAATCTTCGCTGACTTGGTTGCATTTCAAAACAGACCATGGGCTCCGCCGTGAAGAAAAAGAGGTTGAATTCCTCGAAGGACGATTTCTTGATGAAAAACTTCCCTTTCTCCACAAAAAGAATGCTGAGCATTCTTTTGAACTTTCTCTTTTCATTTTTTGTCTTTTAACGGTGTATTTTTAACCTTAAAATGCAGAACTCTTGTCTTAAAACATCTGCATGGTGATCGCGCAGCAGCCATTTTGTTGAAAATGGATATCCGTCACTAAGATTTCTAAATATGGTCAAAATGAATATTCACGAGCATTGAACGCGAGTTACACGTTTCAACCCCTTATGGGTTTCTGATGAAACGCAATGGATCTCCAGAAAAACAAATTAATGAAATTCCAATAAATCAGCTTTAGTTCCTCGCAATGGCGCATGGGGGGAGTGGTCATCGTGGACTGTTTGTGATAAAGGCTGCGATGGAGGAAAGAGAAAAAGGCATCGATTCTGTGACAATCCATTTCCCTTACATGGTGGAGATGACTGTCCTGGAGATCGGCATGAACAAGAAGATTGCAATACAGAAAGCTGTCCTGGTGAGTGAAACAATATCTTGTGTTACGTCAGCCTTTTTAAAGGGATATTTGCGCAAAATTTTGTGGGGATCCTTACAGTTTTACAGCCTACATCGAAGTTTTACAAATGTTTTAAAAGATATTTTTTTAAGCGTCCATAAGGTCAAAAAGGGTTTTTACATGTCCTGTAATTGCAAAATTCAAACTCCTGGGCATCTGCACACACGTCCTGGCCATATAAGTATCCCCTTTCCAACTGTTATATTATGTTGTATATCCATATATTTAGCCTTGTCCCTGTTTTTTGTTTGCATTTTAGTGGGTATTTCCTGCCGACAATTACAGCAAATCGGCAATGATAAAAACCATCACTATCCTGACGGCGTTTACAAGATTAACCCCACTGGCTCCAGAGAAATCTTGGCATACTGCGATATGTCGCGTGATGGTGGGGGATGGACTTTATTGGTTGCAAGCCACACCAACAGTTGGACAGCAAATAACGTTATCCTAAGAAACGCCAACTCACCACAGTTACATAGCGACCATTCTATCCTCCATTTTGCAGATGGTATCAAAGATAACATAAATGTGGGTGGCTCAAAGTTTGAATATCGGCTGGAAGCTCAAAGTCGAGGTAACTTACATTTTAGACTGTTTAATTACTGTTCTCTATTTTTCCGTAAAGTTGTCGAAATCGAGTTCTTGCTGTAAGGGGTGCGTGTCGGGATTGACAGCGGACGGGAAAATGAGCTACCGGTAGATAGACTTGATCCATTTCGCAAGGTTTTACTTCCAAATGCATCCAAGAAGGACGGAGGCCCGTTGCAGTAGGCGCTCGATCTCGACTGCCATTTATTCTGAAGGAGATTTTTTAGACGCGAATGATTCTGTTGGGTTTTCTGACTTGAACCTTTTCCATACGCCAGCTAATGCAAGCAGCAAGTAACAGAATGGCAGTTATGGACTGCAACTTGTCACAGCCTCTATTACTATTCTTTTTTTCAACGCATACTGGTCGGTGGCGACAAACACCGAGTACCAAGAGCGAAGGGATAAAGATAAAAAGTTACTAGTTACCCTTTCCTGAAAAGGCATCCAGATTAGGCATTAATTTCACAATGTCACAGGTTTCACTGCTATTTAAATTCTTACCACGTACTTCAATTCTTGCATGTCCTACATCATGGTACATGAGAGTGAACATTTCAGCTTACGTCTGGCTAGAAACTATTCACCTTTAAATAAAAGAAAGGCGTTAACCGGACCACGAATAAAAATGAGAAGAACATCGAAAAGGGAATAAGAGGCATGATTCTAGGAAAAAGGGATCATCTCTCGTTACGTAAGATGAAATGCACAGCTAACGGTGCAGGGATATTATTTATTTTTCATATCCCCTCTCCATCATACATCCCCATCTGTAGTTCCTCTGGCATAAAGGTATTTGTACAGAGAAATTCTGGTGGGCTCAGCTCACTGGGCACTGAGTTGCATACATGAGCTTGGCAGTTTAAAGGTTTTTATAGTGAGTTGATGCAATGATACCCGGTAGTAACAAAGTTAAGTTGAATTGGGAAAGAAAATGGTTTCCACGCTTCATCTCTTAAAAAATATTATCATTACTCCCCCTTCTTATGTAAAAACATTACGATCCTCTGCTCTCCCTTCCGTCGCCAAGGCATTATGAATGCAGCCTAAAGAAGCTTGTGGGGTCCGCGTGTATTAACTTTTTCAAAATTATAAATAAAAGGACTAGTGCTTATAGCAAGAACAAATCAAACAATAATGTCTTGTAGTAGCTGTGTCGGGATACTCTCGGAGTAAGAAATTACACTTTTTGGGCAGCCTACGTACGGACCATAAATCTCTTTATGGTATTCGGTCCATTAGGCTCTTTATTATTATTATTTTGTTGTTAGTAGTTAATAGAGGATGCTTTACGCCTAACTTTTACCCCTGATTAATTTCTGTCATTTCCTGATTAACTCTGTCCCCTACCCACTTAGTACAAAAATGACAGAAATTAATTAGAGTTTTTTTCCATTTTTCCCAAAAATTTCTACCTAAAAAAATCCAAAAATCCGATTAATTTTGTAATCTTTGTAAAATTTGGGGAAAATGACAGAAATAATGGCTCGCCACTGCGTGGCTCGCGGAAATGACAGAAAATAATCAGGGGTAAAAGTTAGGCGTAAATCATCCTCTATTAACTACTATAGAAGAATTCAATCGTGAAAAATATTATTACAAAATATATTTAGTTAAGATTAATTTTAAATATAAAAATAAGTTCAATTTATTTATATTGTAGAAACCTTTATCAAATATCGAATTCTATTTTACTAAATTCTCTTATTCCTTGCCATGTCATGCGATGATTGAATTTTTTTATATAACAATCAGAAAATTTGATAGCGTGTTTCATAAGTTCAATATTTCGATAAACATCTGGATCCATCAAAGCAACTTGAAGTTTTTTCTTTGTTTGTATTTTAATCAGATCTCGTTTTTCTTTTTCCTCCTCTAAAATAGGTATATCCCCTCTGTCGAGTTTCTTTAGATCGATTGTTTTTATTTTATTAAATAACAAAGTTTTTCTTTTGTAGTAGTTTAGAATCAGGGAATATACTTCTTTTCCAAAATCTTCTCCTTCTAAGACACCGAGTTTACCATCTTGAAGAAGATTCCAATCTCTTTCAAAAGTTACTCCATACCTATAATAATCATCTAACAATCCGAAGTAAAAATCGATGACATTGTCATCATAACCATCAGAATCAGGTTTAGCATCATTATCTCTCCAACTGTTGTAACTTGGGTAATATTTATAGAGAATCCATAAAAAAAGTTTATAGGGATGATTAGGTTGGATTTTTTTGATAAGTTTTGGGTCGAATGGCTCAAGCTTCATCGATGGATCAATAATGAATTCGTCTAGTTCCCGACTGCCAAGAATCATTTTATTAAAGGGAATATATTAAGTCAATTGTGAAAAACATTATTACAAAATATATTTAATCAAGAATAAATTTAAATATAAAAATAAGTTTATTTTATTTATATTGTAGAAACCTTTATCAAATTGGTTTTGGGGGGGTGGGTGGGATGATGGATTATAATAATTTTGATTTAAAAAATAATATTTCTATATAATAAAAATGCAGTTGTCAAGTTACGATCGTCTCACACCAGAAAATATTATTTTCAATGAAGCCAAAGAATTCAAAGTAAAGGATAGCAAAATCAAATACAAACGAATCCCAATTGAAATCAAATACCCAAATGGAAAGAAAGGTGCTCTCGTAATTGAAACTCCATTTCTTTTCTCTTTTGGAGTAAGTGAAAAGAAAAACCAAGAAAATAACAAACTTGTTGGCTACAGTATTCCAGTTTGTCTCTGGGGAAAAGATAGTGAACCTAATACGGAGGAAAAAGAATTTTTTGATACCTTGAATAATATCGTGGAAATATGCTGCAAACATCTTGAAACTGAATACGGATCTGATATGGCATCAAGTTTATCTTCCCCACTTTATTACAAACAGGTTGAATATACTGATTAAAAAGGAAAGAAGAAAACACGAAAAGATGAGTCAGCTGCTCCGGTTCTTTACGCAAAACTTATTTACTCTGAGAAGTCAAAGAAAATACTTTCTCTATTCAAGACCAAGGCGAAGAAAGATTTGAATCCTTTTAAATATATTGATCAGTATTGCAATGTCAAAATGGCGTTGATAGTTGAAGGAATATTTTTGAGCAAGACTGTTACATCTCTTCAAATAAAAGTTCATGAGTGTTATGTTAAACCATTGAAACCTCGAGAATCTTTACTAACAATAACCGAGGAAGAAGTTGATAGTGAAAGTGATGATGATGTGACTGTTGAGGTTGGTGAAATTGAAGATTTAATTATTTCTGATAAGGAGGAGGGAGAAACTGATTAATGAGATTTTAATACAAATTTTGTATTAAAATTTATCTTAATGCGGCGTAGCCAAGGGAGGGGGTACTATACCAAATCCTTGAAACTCATCCATGAGTTAAATTTATCAGGATATCCACTCCATTTTACTAATGCCATCTTTTTCTTGTTATCTCTTCTGATAATTTTTTCTATTCTAAAAGTCTGCTGTTTTGCTTTTTGTAATTCTTGTTCGTAAAAAGATCCCTTGATCGATTCCGACATCAGATCAACAATAGAATACGTAACAGGTTTTGTTGGAATAATTTTATCAATCACAAATATTTCCTCGGTCCAGTTTGGTGTGTAACCTTTATCAAATACCTTTCTTTTATACTTTGAAATTCTAACATGGTCTCCAATCTTAAACTTTGGTTTCTCAGGTTTCAAGTAAATAGATTCGCCATACAAATTATTCCAAACTTTTTTCTCATTCTTCTTTTTACTCGCTTCAACAGGAGTCATATTAATACTAGAATGTCTCGTATTATTGTAATCATTAACCAGTTTATCTATCTTATCCGCGTAAACAGTGTTGTTATTCACAGTAAACATTTTCCACATCCTGTTTTTCATTGTTTTATTCCATCTCTCAACAACACTAGATTTCTCTTCATTTTCAGTGTGATAAAGCCGGATTCCTTTTTTCTTCAGAAAATCTTTGAAATGTTTGCTGATAAACTCAGAACCTTTATCAGTCCACAACATCTTTGGTTTACGCCCTCTTTCAAAAATATCATCAAATGCTTCTTTCACAGTTTCAGTTTTTTTGTCTTTCAGACCTCTTATCCAACCATACTTGCTAAACACATCAATAACCATCAGCAAATATTTAATCCCCTTGTTCCACTTGCTGAACTTTTGCATTTCAACGAAATCAGCAGCCCAGATATCATCAATTCCATTTGAGATTACTGATCTCTTTTGAAAGTTTCTTGTGATTGGTTTGTGAAGTTCGTCGGCCAGTTGTTGAGACCAATCACTACTCAACGCCGACTTGCGTTTTTTTGAAGCCCAAGTCCAAGTTTTTGTTTTGTGTTAATCATTGTTCTAGCCAAAGTATGTCCCCATTGTCTCTGGTTTCGAGGAATTGCATCTAATGATTTTATCATTTTTCTATCAGCTTCATTTTTACATTTCACTTGTTCGTTTGTTGGTTTGTTACCACAGACAGAGTAATCAACATCATGTTGCATACTTACGGCATCTGTTCGTCCAGTTGGTTGTTCATAGATTTCTAGTATCTCGCCAGTCTGAGGATCATATTTTAATTGAGATTCTAGTGGATTACCGGGGCCAGTATACTTATGACCAGGAAGTGTAAATCCTTTGCGTGGTGCTACTTTTAAAATGGCTTTATGAATATCAACTCCACTTCCAAAACTTGTCAGAGGATTATTTTCCCAGAAGTAATCATCAACAAGCATTCCATATTGTGTTCTTAATATCTGGGGCCATGTATCAGGATTAGATGAAATGATATTATTCATATCTGCCAGAGCTTCTGGATTGTTCTCAAAAAATCTTGACTTTTTCATTCTTCTAGAAGGTTTTTCAAACTTAAAAAATAATTCAGGATTAGAACCTTTTTTTATTATTCCCATCTTGGCTTCTTCAGCTGCTGTTGGTCTTCTCCAGAATTTACCAGAAGTCACACCATGATCCGATCCAAAAGCTGATTTTATGATATCACCAGATTTATATCGTTCATAAACTGGTTTCAAAGATGGAATCAATTCTTGAGTTGTTTTCATAGCAATTTCTGGTGCTTTTTTTACAACAGTCATTGGGTCAATTCCAGCTCCATCCAAATCGGGTCTATTAGTTTTATATCTTTTCTTTGGCCTAACTTTGGTTGATAGTTGATCCATTGCCGATCCAACACTATCCTGAATAAAAGGAGACAATTTATTAATCCCATAATTTACAGCTTTCTTTTGCAAATTTTTATTTCTCATTAATTCACTTGCTCCGTATCGTCCCATTTCGACTGTTTTTTTTGCCATCCAAGGAAGAGCATGTTCAACAAATGCATCTGCAGCTGTCCCAACAACAGTGTCAAAGACATCTCCTCCGGATTGCTTGCCCGCCTTCTCAGACGGGCTAATTAGTTTTTTGATTTTACATATCTTACTTTTTTAATACCACAAACAGCGCAATGACAAAAGAATTGTTTTCTTCCTCTTTTATCAGTTTGGTAACCACTTGGCTCGGTGCAAGGTGTTACCATTTTATCTTTGATACAATATGATTCTTTCATTTAGTATAATGTTTAGATTAAATGTCGGCGAGAGTTGAATTGGTCAAGATTGAACTTAATGAGATATATCATGTGCTTAATGATAGTTTTGAATATGTTAATATTGCCATGTTAAAGAGTGATAATCGATTCAAGAAAATAATTGAGTTAGTTATGGAAATCAAAGGTCAGACTTTTTTATTAAACAGGTTAGTAAAGTAAATTAAAAATATAATTATTTAAATAAAAATGAGTCATATATTTGATGTAATAAAAAATATGGAAATAGTATCATTTGATGATAAAAAAATGCCAATGAGAAATAAATTTGCAAAAAGTGAACTTGATAAGATTTGCGAAAAATTAGATGAGTGTTATGATAAACTTGAAGTATTAAGAATGGATAATAATAAACGATTCTTTAAAATAATTGAGTTGATTGAGGAGTTATCTGAAAAATCAAGTAATCTTGAACAATTTTTAAAAGAGGAAGTTTAGTATAAACTAAAGATAAATGGAAGCTAAATTCTTTTCAGAGATAGAAAAAAATATGGATGTAGAAACTATCAAAGATTTTGAGAAAGAAATAAGGACAAAAATAATTGATGAGTTTGAGACTCTCCGGAGTAAAAATACAGATCTTTCACGAGTTTTAATGGCTGGTGAATGCGAGATGTGGGAAAAAATACGAAAAGGAGAATATTCTTGGTTAAAAATCAAATCCGATAAAAAGAAGAAACTTTTTAGACTTATTGATATTTACACAAAATTTGATTCCATAGTTGATACTGTAAAAGAATTGGAAAGAAAAGTTGAGAAGGTTAAAAAGATGAAGGATTCACCGGTGGATTCAGATTAAAATATAAATTTATTTTTTAATCTTGAAAAATATTATTACAAATTATTATTCAAGGAATCTTTTTTATATATAAAAAACTTTTATTTATTTTATATTTTGTAATAATCTTTATCTATCCTCCAAAGTATTCTTTTATAAAATCACTGTTATCGTTATCAAAATGAGGATTGTGTATTACATCAAGAATACTTTTTCCATTCTGTCTCTCAAACAAGTAGTAAAGGCACCAATAACCGCAAAGAACAGTGTTGCGATTTTGTATTTCATCTATTGAATAAACAATATGTTTTCCAGAAGACCTGAAATACTTCAAAGCCTCATTCGGCATTATCAGACCAAATGGATCAAAGTATTCAACAACTGAATCCAAGTTTCTATAACAAACCCAATGGGTGCCAGGTCCTTTCATATCATCAAGATTAATTATTCCAATTTCTTTTTTTATCTTATTTGGCAAACGGTCTCGACTGTAAATTCCTCTGAAATGTTTCAGGTCAAGTTTTTTTATCCAATCCATCAAATCAAAGTTTGAAAGGGGTTTAATTACAAAATGTTTCCTATTATGGGAATTGAGTTGAATGGGCTGTTTTTTCCCAGTAGCAAACCTTTGCCTTTGGGCTTTTTTTTTGCCTTTTTTTTTACTCCCATTCCTATTGGATTTTCCCAAGTACCATTAAAGGGGGGAGGATAGTAACCCTCTCCTTGTGTGGTTGGAACATAAACACTTCTCGTATTACTAGATGATCCCCTATCAACCTGAAGGCCGGAACCAAATAACTTTGGAAGCAGATTAATTGCCATTGGAATTCCGATTGATGCAAGTGTTCCCAGTAATCCACCTTCTATTTGTTTTTGAGTTGGTTTAATAACCAATCGTCCTCCTGTCTTGAAAACTTTGTTAATTTGATCTATTTGTGCTTGAGTAAACTCATTAGCAATAGGAGGTAAAAATGGGAAAAACTTTTTTGGAATTGAAATACCTTTTCCAAACAGTTTTTTTAATCCTATTTCTCCAAGTGCATTTGCAGCTCCAGTAGCAAATGCAGGAGCAACTTTTGAAACTCCTTTTACTGCAAAAGGAAGAAGTTTTGAACCAAGTCTTGCCAGACTTGTGAATAAGTTTCCGCCACGTTTTACTGAACGTGTAATCTGTGTTTGGCTTATTTTCAAGTCAGATCCTGTTCCATTTGCAAGTGATTTTTTTATCTTTTCAATCTGCCTTTGAGTCAACATTAACTCATCGGGTCCCTTGAGATGAGAATTTTTTAATCGAAGTGTAATTGGTGATTTGTTTTTAATTGCATTTAATAGTTTTGATTTTTGTCCTTCTGAAAGTTTTACTCCGTATTCTATGTAAGTTGTCATTTTATATAATAAGTTATATTATTTTTTTCTCAAGCTCTAAGAAGTAGTTTTCCACTTTTCTGTTCTATTTCTGCTTCTCGTTCGTGAAGTACAAGAGCGTAAATATTATAATTAGCGTCTGGATTATCGCTTAGTTCGTAATGAAAAGATAATTTTGTTACTCCATCTTTCAAGTCTATTTTTTGTTTTGTTAAATCAAAGTAAACAAATGGGAAAAGATTCTCAAAATTTGATCTATTGAGAAGAGTGCCTCCTTGAAAATCATTGTTAGCATAAACATAATTCATTACTTCTCTAAAAACTCTTGCTGGATCTGTAGCTGGTTTAAAGGCAATATCGGGATATTCATTTCCATTTCCAACCTCGAGATAGCAACGTGAAATATTAGCATTGTTTGGAAGATTAAAAGTGTTGTATAAAAATGGATTTGCTGTTTGTACATCAACATTAGCTGTGTTAATTGCCCAAACAAATACATGCCGTGGTTTTGAGATTCCATTTGTAATTCTGAATTGACCTGTTTGTTGCTGTCCATTATTTGATCTTTCAACTACTTCATTGAGATAAGTCCATTTGTAAGGTTTAAGGTAATTATCAGCGTAAATTTTTTGTCCTTCTGAGTTGAATACTAATCTTGGAACAAATAGTTGAAATCTTGTTAAAATAACTCTGCAGTCTGCTCCTCCAGCTCTCCAGATAACATTATTATCCGATTCTAATTCAATATTTAACTCAATTTTTGTATTTGGAAGCAGCTTATCCTCAAGTGATTCAAAAAATGAGTATCTGTTGAGAGGAATTTCACAATGCACTGTTGCTGAATCGCCCAAAACAACTTTTCTCAAGGCAAAACCTTTGTTGTAATTAGCATTTCTTCCAGTTACAACTGGAGTAGCATTTAGAGCAAATTCTGCTCTATTAGCATTTCGTGATGTATCAAGATAGTAAAATTCATTTGTTGCAACACTCTCAGCATAAGAGGGATTATACTCAAGTAAATTCTTAATATTAACAACGTGATTTGCGTAATTACAACTATAAACATCTCGGCCGTTTGCCAAGATAGTTAACTTTTCGATGAGAGAACCAGAACCATTTACAATTCCCAGATTATCCCCATCCGCATCGATATCAGCTCCAGCTGCAAGTTGATTAACTTTGAAATCTACAGAAAGTCTCGCATTATACCAATCAAAAGGGGTAGCCTCACCTGTGTTATCAGCTATGAATTTATGACCTGTTTTTTTTTGGGTAGCATTATTTGCTGGTGCCACATCCAAGGCTTGTTCGAGATCAAAAACAACATCTTCATATCTTTCAAGATATTTTGGGTTTCTAAAAGACTTCATTTTAATAAATAGATTATATTAATTTTTTTCCAGATCCAGACATAATTTGAAGTACTCTATTATTGATTTCTTGCTGTGTCATTTGCCGATTATTTGTTTTACGAGATGGAGGATTTTTACCAGAAAGCATTTTTACTATTTTGTCACCAGCCTTTTTATTTGAACTGGCAGGGGATGGTTTGGGAGGCGGAGCAAATGTTACTTTTTTTCTAGTTGGTTTTTTACCAAGAAAAGATTTTACTGTATCCATTATTCCTTCTCCGTAAACATGTTTTCTTGAAAACTTTCCTGTATCAGGATCATATTTTTTTTTAAACTCTGATTGTCGCATCATTTTATTTATATAATTATACAACATTGCTATCTTCAGTATGGCGAAGCAACAGTGTCATAAACCAATCAATGCCATTTAAGTCAATAGGTTGATTGAGTGAATCATTTACTGTTATATGCATTTCAGAAATGGTATTAGAACTTACAGGACAATACAGTGTTCTTCTTGGTTCAAACGTGAAAGGATACGATCTTGTCAAATTATCAGTTGGAATAACGGCAATTGTGTTTGTATTAACACCATTTACAACAGAGTCTTTAATAGCACTTACATTAATGTTAAGAGAATCAATCGATTTTGTGATATTTGGAAGCTTGGTTCCGTATTCAGTTTTAGTCACCAGTTTCTTTTCAAATCCGATGAGTTCTCCAAAATCTGTTCCTCTCAAGTCAAGTTGATAACTTCCCTCAAGTGTAACTAGTACTCGATAGGTGGAGAGAATGAAATTCAGATTTATTGAGTAATTCTTTACTCCTTTGGAGTCTGTTGTGTGATGATTCTTTTGTTCCATGTATTGATGAATGTAATCATTAATGTCTGAGTAAGAATACATTCCATCTGAAAAGGTGATAGTCTGCCATGTTGTTCCATCATGGGTGTATTTGATTTTATTGTTTCCATAACTACTTCTGATGTTATACCAAGAATAAGTCATCGATAACCTATCCAAGGCGAGAAAATGCCTGAATTCTGGATCGAGTTTCAAAGGAGGATTAAATTTAACCAAGAAATCATGAGGTTTGTTTACTCCTATTTTTTCTCTTTTTACAGATGAAATATGAATAGCGCTTTCATTCATTTATATTATGTTCAGATAACTTTTCTAAGGAGCGCATTAAGTTGGTTATTAGACAGGATCCCGAGATCTCTAAATCGATGTGCTATTTGAATGAATTCAGGAAGCACACCGTTATTTCCTGCGGCAAGAGATCCTTTGAGTAATTCAAATCTATGAAGTAGTTCTTGAGGATTAGTGAATAATCCAAAACCGGTCTTTTTTAATTTTTTAAATTTAGAAAGATCGGATAAATTTTTTGCATATATGTTTAATATATTAAAAGTATTTATTTGTTCTATTGTTTCTGGAGTAGGCCCCCTTTTTGTTGCTGTAGATACAGCGAATTGATACCCTTCCTGATTTGTTCCAAAATTTACTTTGCCTTTAATTCTATCACTTAAATCTTGTAAATCTGTATTAACATTATCTACCATATTACCAATTTCATCAATATCTTTATCAAAATATTCAGAAGGAAGATCTTCATAACCATATGCTACTAATATATCTTTCGATTCTTTATTATTTAAATATTTATCAAAATATTCTTTCGTTATTGTTATTTGAACTTTTTCTTTTTTTTGCACCGGAACTTGAACTTTTTCCTCTTTCTCTTTCTCTTTCTCTTCCTCTTTCTCTTCCTCTTCCTCTTTCTCTTCTTCTTCCTCTTCATCTTCATCTTCTCCATCTTCAATAGCTCCTAACTTTTGTATATCAACCAATTTTTCAAACTGACTAAATCCATCTGTAATAGCTTTTTGATTGGCTTTGAGACCTTCCGTAAGAGCCAATTGATTTTGCAACATTTTTTGGTTTTGAGTAAATATATTTTGTTTTTTAGAATTTTCTCCAGGATCTTCAAACTGAGAAATCAGAGGCCGGAATGTTTCAGTAAATCCTTCTCTCAGATTCTGTTTTTCCCAAGTAGTTTCTTTTATTTGTTGTCTAACTTGTTTAATAAGATCATCGGCTTCAATCTTATTTTTAGAGTATTTTTTCATTTCTTCAACATCCATTTATATATTTATTATATAAAATGGAGATACCAAATTATGATAGTAATGAAAACAGAGATAAAAAATTCAAGCAGTTGTTTCCTTTCATGCCATCGGATACATTTCGAATGTTAATTTGTGGAAATAGTGGAAGTGGTAAAACTAATTTGCTCTTTCATATGTTAATGAAACCACTGCTCTACTACGATGAGATTTATCTTTACGCTCGAAATTTGGAGCAGGGTAAATATAAGAGGCTGATGCAAAAAATGAGAGAGATGTCGCATAAACTCGGTTATGAAATACTATCTGTGAGTAATGATGAAATAACTCCTGTAACAGAAATGGATTATGAAGACAATCAAAAACTTGTTATATTTGATGATTATGTATGTGATAAAAATCAGAGACAAATCGTTGATTATTTTATTCAAGGTCGACATAAGAATTGTTCAGTGATTTATCTGAGTCAATCATTTTACAAAACACCAAAAGATATTAGATTGAATTGTTCTCATTACTGTTTATACGAATTTCCATCATCCAGAGAAGCAAACAGAATATCATCTGAATTGGGAGTTGATAAAAATGTGTATAAAGAGGCAACTAAAAAACCATTCTCATTTCTTTATGTCAATAAACCAAAGAAAACCATATCAAAAAACTTTACTGGGATTATATAAACAATAAATAAGATGGGAATATTTAATGAACACTCTTCTAATCATTATCAATTTGCCAAAGGAGTTCAAGGAGCTCCAGGTGTAGGTTTTAATCTCACTGCAGATGGAAATTATGATATGGTTGGTAAAAAATTGGCAAATGTTGGAGCACCAACATCTGACTCAGATTCAGCAACCAAGAAATATGTTGATACCAATTCTGGAGGTGGAAAAACATCACTTTTGACAGTGGATTCCAACATTGATATGAAAAGTCAATTCTCGATTACAAAACTCAAAACACCATCAAACAATGATGATGCTGCAAATAAAAAATATGTTGACGACTCCAAAGTCGATGGCAGTGTATTTTTAAAACTTGATGGAACAAGAAAAATGACTGGAAATTTGGATATGAATAACAAAAGAATTTTTAATATTCCAAATCCAACTGGTTCCAAACAACCAATACCATTGGCTTACGGTGATTTAGCTTATCTCCACGTTGATGGATCAAATATGATGACTAATCATATGAACATGAATAATAAAAAAATAATTAATCTTATTTCACCAACAAATAACTCAGATGCTACTACCAAAAAGTATGTGGATGATATCATATCTAACCAAGATTTCAGTTCTTTCTTTAAAAAAGATGGGAGTAGGGTCATGACTTCAGATCTTAATATCGGTGGACATAAAATAATTAATCTTGAAGATCCAACTTCAGATTCGGATGCAACCACCAAAAAGTATGTTGACGGTAATTTACACCAAACTCAAGTTCAACCAAGTCATTACAAAGATGAGTTTGCTTTTCTGATGGCAAGTCCAACTCAATGGACAGATGAAATAGATAATAGAACTAGTTTTATTCCAAAAAAGATAACATACTTACCAACTTTAAAAGGAAACTTTCACGAATACAATACAAGAGTTCTTTATACAACTATACTTAAGAATTTTCAAGGTGGTTATAAGTATAAGATAGGGCTTAATTTTTACAGGTTAGTTGGAGGAGCTGAATATACCCTTTGTTTAGAAATACTTAACATTGATTATCAACTATGGCATAAAACCCAGATAAGTGTTGACAACAACACGTCACAAGGATTGCAGCTTGGAAATGTTAGTGTAAAAAAACTTCAACATAGTTTCACCGATTCAAAAAGCCAAACACAATTTATGTATTACCATAGAGTCATAATTAATTTCAAGAAGTTGACAACTGGAAGCAGGTTCTTTATTCACATTTTGGTTAATATTCCAAATAATGGAAATGATCTGGCTGTGTATCCATTACAGTTTTCTGGAGTTTACATGATTGCTTATGGTATTATGAGCAAAGTTAGCAATATCGACCCAGATAAAGTTTATGACTATCATAAATCATTTGAAATTTATAGAACACAAGTAAAGTACAATGTTGACATTAACGCAAATAATAAAAGTATATTGAACATTGCTCTCAATAGAAATCTGAATAGTAGTGCTGCAACAGTAGGAATGGTAAAAGAGTTAATTCCTTTTACGGTAAACCATGTTTATAGTCGTTACTTTGATCAAATTTATGACTTCACAGATGCAAATAATTACGAATTAAAAAGAGGTGCATCTGGTATTATAATTAGTGGCTTAAATCACTTTCATAGTTTAAATGGTATTACTTTTCCAAATAAAGACATAAGTAATATCAAAAAGGAAGGATTAAATATTAATAATTACACTATTAGTTTAAATCCCACTGATAATTTTAGAAATTTTACCTTGTGCATGGTTTTTTATCATTGGGATAATAGAGATTTTGCTTTAGTTAAGAAAAATACACAAAATAACCAACATTTAATGAGTTTAAATTATACCAAAGCTGCTGGTTATTTAACTTTACTCACCTCTAGTAAAAGACAATTTTTTAGTTTACCAAATAGTTTTAATGGAAAAAAAATTGTTTTATGGTTGGCGCATAGTGTTGATACAATTGTTACAAAAGCTAACTTGAGTAACTACAGCTCAACATTAACTATAGATAGCGCTAATTACGTAGCTAATCAAGATTTTGACTTTACAACTGAAGATGGAATTATGAACAAAATTATGTTTTCTCCTAATTTTTATGACTTTGACTCTGAGCCATTTAAAAGGATAATGATTCAAGAGAAACTAAATGGTAGTTATATACTCTAAATAAATAAATGAAGGACTTGTTTGAATTTAATCACATTGATAACTCACTAACAGAATCAGAGATCAAAACTCTCAAAGATTTCTATAAACATTATCACAAGAAATTCTGGTGTTTTAAGAAATCTTTTAAAAGATATAAAATTCTTGATGAAACTCTCACTCTGTCTGGAGGAGGATTAGTTGTGATAGGAACTATTGCTGAAGGAATAACACTCAATCCAGTAATCCTGGGTGTTATCAATGGTCTTGGAGTGATTGTGAGCTCTGTTTCAAAAATGAAGAATTACAAGAAAAAGATTGAAATGTCACAAATAGCATTTACAACTTATGAGAAAGTATTGGTTGAACTGCGATCAGCTTTGCGGGGTGATGAATTCAATAAACAAGAGTTTATTGATCGAATGAAATTGATAGATGAAATGATAATTGACCAATCCCCTGTTGCAGATAGATTTTCAAAAAGATACAACAAAAAATATTTGAAAAAGATTATTACATAATTTGAATAAAAGATTTTATTTTTTACTTAAAAATAAAATTGATTAAATATAAATTGTAATAATCTTTATCAATGATCAAATATTCACACCCAACTTATTCTAATTTCTTCACAACTGATAACGGTGGTGTTTATAACTCCAAAACAGGAAAAGAACTTGGTAGTAAACCATCTAAGAACGGTTACATTAGAATCTCAATCAGACCTCGAGGAGAAAACCCGATTAGCTTGCTAGCGCATGTATTTATCTGGGAAGCCTTTAATAACGAGGAAACAGATAAATACTTTAAAATAATTCACATTGACGGAGATAAGCTAAATAACAGACCAGATAACTTAAAAAGAGTTATTAATGAATCCTCTAATCCAGAATGTCAACCCAGAAAAATAATAGCAACTAATCTGGCAACTGGTGATAATAAATTTTTTAACTCGATATATCAGGCTTCTAAAGCACTCCAGATCAATAGTGGCTTGATTAAACTGATTGCGGAAGAAAAGAGAAAAACAGCAACATCAAAATTAAATGATAATAAATACTCTTTTAAATATTCTAATCCAAACGATTTAAATATTGTAAAAGTAATCAAAGATAAAATAAAAAATAATATTGAAAAAGGTTTGTACAAAATATAATTTCTTAAAAGTTTTTTTATATTATAAAAAGATTTTATTTTAAATAATTTGTAATAATATTTTTCATCTTAGAATCAATATTATTCCAATCCAAATATAGATAAAGATTATTACAAATTATAATTTCTTAAAAGTTTTTTTATATATAAAAAAGATTTTATTTTAAATAATTTGTAATATTATTTTTCATCTTTTATCTAAAAGATAGATAAAAGATGTTAGAATCGATTGTAGCATATGTTAACTTTTACTTTCCATCTCACAAAACAAAGTTTTACGATGATAACTTTATTAAAGCTTGTTTGGTTTACCAATATTTGTATATAAAGTATTTTACTCAAAGATTAAACTTTAATCAAATCCTTTACAAACTATCTGACTTCAAACACAGTTGCAGATCAAACTCGTCAATACTATCCAATCATCTTATATTCAATCTTGCTTTTCGTGAATTTTGGAAACATTACCATCTTGGCCGAGGTTGTGTTTATACTGTCAATTCTCCGTTCAAATCTGAAGTACTTGGCTATTTGACCGGAATCATTTACTGGTTTTTTCACAGAGGTGTTATTTGAGTGATTTGTAACTTTGCCACCACTTCTCATAATTCTCCAGAGTTTGATGACCAATACTAAGTTCGACAAGTTTATGTTTGGGATTATTCATTTCTTCTAAGATTTTTTTTATTAAGAACACGATATTGATAGTTCTTTTTCGATTGAATTGATTGTTTAATTTTTCCAAGACGCTGTTATCTATTTCTAACAATTTTAAGTATAAATTATACTTTTCATCCTCAGTAAGATTTAATCTTTTAGAAATTTGTTTGACTTTCTTTTCAAAATGGTACTTCCGCTGGTAGATACTCTTCTTTCTAAAAAGCAGCCGATCCGAGTCTTTTTTATCAAAGTATCCAAGAACAGCTTCATTTTGGCTTCCGCAATTAATGCAAAGTTTGAAACCCGAGACCAAATCAAAATCAGATTCTTGGCAATTCCAACAACGGATCTTTCGATCTGTTTCCTTTTTTGGAGATTTTGTGTATTTATGAATTATATCCAAATATTTTTTTATTTCCTCCTCGGAATAAGACATTTTTTATTATTAATTTAAACAATTAATTTTATAAATAAAAGAATTGATATTTTTTTCCGTCTTTTTTGGATTTGGTGATTTTAGTTATTTTTTGACAATTCCTAAAAACTGTTGTTTTGTGAATTTGATAAAATTCAGCCACTTCTTTAAGACTATCAAAAATAATCTCTTCTTTAGTTTCAATATTTAAAGAAATCATTTTTTTACAGTTTGATTTTCTAACATTTTCTTTATGCAACAATAATTGAAGATTAGAGATAGAATTATTTTTTTTGTCTCCGTCTACGTGATCGATTTCCATTCCTTTTGGAATTTCGCCTTTGAAAGTTTCAAAAACAAAACGATGGATATAATAATCTCTTTTTTTATTATTTTCATAAAAACAAAATGTTAAATAATTACTTCCAGTTTTTCGAAATTTCAAAATCCTTTTCTTATTCCATTTTATACTTAAAATTTTTCCGTTTTTGCTAGCTAAGTAATCCTCGCTAAAAGGATGTCTATAAAATTTAATTCCTTGATATTTAACATATTCTCGATTGGTCATGATTTATAATTAAATAATTATAAATCTTTAATCTATTTTAACGTATTGCCAGCGTATTAACTTTATCTTTGCATAAAATCCTTTTATCATCATCTGCACTCAAAGCTAATTTATTAACTTCCTTCGAATAAATTTCGTGTTTCTCGCTTCGAATGATATTCATACTTCTCATTTGTTTTTCACCCGTAAACAAACACCGAACGTAATCTTCAAAATCGATCCCCTTTTTCACAACATTTTTTTTGATTCCTTTTGATTTTTTGGTAGTAATTGAATCTTCGATTTTAAAAGAATAAAGTTTGGGTCTAAGTCCGACAAAATGAGTTATCTGCTGACCAGCAACTTCATCTTTGAACATTCCAATCACTTTTTTATTAGCTCCTGTCAGTATTCCTGATTTGTGATTTGGAGGAAATTCCGAGGTGTCAAACTTGCCCCTAATATCATCTGAGATATCATCATAAAAATCTTCAGTGTTTATCTGATACATTAGTGAATCTGTATCTGTAAAAAGCAACTTGGCGCGTTTATAAGAATATTTTCTTTGAATAAAATTGTAATGAAAATCGAACATCAACAGCTTTGACAGATCCAATATCGCCTCGCCAACATATACAGGTTTGTTAAAATATATTTCGGTCTTTTTCAAGTGAATCGCAACTAAATTTCGATCAAATATTGTCGCTCTATCGAAGTTTGGTCGGCATGTTAATTTTGCAGCTTTTGCTCGATTATCAATCAAAAACACATTCTGTCTTTTCCGAATATTCTCTATCGTCTTTCCAAAAACGCTATTATTCATCAGTTTAAAAAAATCCTTCTCAAAGCTGTTAGCCGCTGTTTTTCTTAACTCCGTGTTTTTTCTGATATAGGCCTCCATCCAAGGACTCTGATTAAAAGATATTCCACGATAAACAGCAGTAATTTTCAAACCCAATTCAAGACATTGTCTCAGATTACGATAATGAATAACATATTTATTATGAGGTTTGAAATGTCCAATAAGTTTCTCTACTCCTCCCACTTTAATCTTCTCTGGAGCAAGAGGATAATCGTTATGTGATTTCCACAACTCCTTCGGATACTGCAAATCTACCTCAAATATGTAACCAGTCTTTCCCATGTCATTCATGCTGCTACTTGCTTTCTCAAGAATTTCCAACGTCTTTTCTTTTGTCAGATTAGTCATCCATTTAAACCCCCCCGTTGGAAGTGATTGACTCATGGCCCAGCCGTATAAATTATTAGCATCTAAATATTGTATAAATTTAGAAGGTTTGTCAGGATCGTAATTTTGCATATATTTGTTATTCGCTTCTGAATATCTTTTTGCTATATGAGTCATTCCACCTCTGATGCCTCTTTCAAACATCATCAGCATATCATAATCATGAAGCAATTCAAGTTGTTGGCCAGTTTCTTTGAGACAAGCATCCCAAGCCAGACCAGGTGATGTATAGTAATGCGCTGGATCTAGACTGTAATGTTTCAAGCAAGTTTTCCTGAAATTTTCAAATACATCAGCTAACAAAAGAACATCTGATTTTAGATAAAGATCGTGATAATCTCTGATTGTTTGGCATTTGAATGTATTCCAAACATTGAGTGCATGTTGATAATCATCATCTGAAATATCTTCATCGTTCAATTTTGAATAGAATTGCTCTTTGGGCGGTAACTGTGTTTCAGATAGCTTTTCAAGAGAACCAATATAGTCATAAGGATAAACACCCTTTCTAGTTAATAGATTGATATTGTCTTCATTATTTCTTTTGTATTATGAAAATCATCTGGTTGCAAGTTTCCAACAAGATTCGCAAGACTGGTTTGAAGAAACTTGAACGAATCAATAAATCTTATTTCGAAATTCAAAGAAACCATCTCTCTAGTTTTCCGTGATCTGTACTCATCAACTTTTATCTTTTTGGAAAACGATATATATTTCTCTTCAGTCGATGGAATACAGTTTAACTCACCTTGGATACCAGAAAGTTGTTTTATAAACAAATGCGCATCGTAACCTTGAAGATTATGAAATATTACAGGCAATATCATCGGTTTTCGACACTGAAGGTTACAACTGTTATGCGCAGCTCCTCGATATTGACCGGTAAAATGACAATGATCACGAACTCTATCATCATCTAACGCACCTGAACAAATATGACAGATCTTAGCTTCTTTGAAAGATTTTTGTTCTTCTTCCGTTAATTTGAGAGGTTTTGGATGACGATAAAAATCATCGTAAAGTTTTTGGGTTATTTTTGCAAGTTTTGAAACAAATATTTCAGCAACATTATCGCTTTCTTTCTGTTTTGTAAAAGTGATTGGTTTAAAAATATTTGGGACTATTCCCTTTATATAAAAACAAAATCCTGACGGTTCATGTTTCTGGTAACCAAGTGTATATGAACCTGCTGGATTGGGTTTACAAGTATTAATAGATTTAGTAAAACATTCAAAATCAGCATAAACTACAAAAGGGATTGGAAGCTTTTTAAAATAATTTTTAAATCCTAACTTCGAATTTTTCGCTGGCATTTTTACAACAACTGATTCATTGGATGAACAATATTCAATATGACGCTGAAATAATTCTTCCTTTGAAAAATGGGTAAAGCATCTTTTGCAAATGTGTATTCGACCATTCGTTCTCGATGTTATTTGAGACCGAAATAATCTTGAAAAACTTTTGATAAGAGAATAATGGTATTTGCCATCTTCCTCAAAGAGGAACAGGTCAATTGTTTTCTGAGGATCTCTCTGTGCCATTCGGAGAGGATAAAACTTGTTATTCTCATTTACTGAAAACACGTTTATCCCTGGGAGATCTGGATTGAGTTTTTCGAATTTTGAAATGTCTTTTAATTTGACAGGAAAAACAATTCCTTTTGTATTCAAACTATTTTCTTTTTGCCTCAAATCTGTCAATCGAAAATCATTTTTGTCTCTTGGATGAAGGTATCTCAATACGCACCATAAAAAGCATTTCTCATCTTTGTTTCGAATGCTTACTATCGCTTTCTTTCGCATTATCCAATCTGGAAGGGGAATATAAGATGAACCCCTCATTGGATTGTAATCGGCAGTATGAATCTCAAGATGAACTATTTCCCTGAAATACCAACCACTTCCGTTCTTCTGATAAATTGCAATCTTTTCAATTATGGAGCGAATAACTTTAGTCAGTATTTCTTTTACATCAGTTGATTCAAGATTGATATGTGTTTCAGAATTAAAATAAGCTTTATCTTGAATGGAAAGACTTGTCTTTCCATCACTTGACTTTCCCATTTGTTCCATCATGCAAACAAGAACAAATCTGACTTTAATATTTCGATGGTTTCTGAGAAACTCTTTAAGATAAGCAGCCTTGGATTTGAAAAACTCTAATGGTGTAATATCAGTTTTGCCTTTTACTACGTATTTATTAGCAAATCCTTCCAAAGATGATTTCTCTTTTTCTATTCCTTGGTCATATTCCTTAAGAGCTCTCTCAAGTGCTTTGCGCAGATAAGGTGGGGTATCAGGTGGTATTGTTTTATTCTTGATGCAATCCTGGAAATACTCTTCAAATGTTTTGAATTTGGCTTTCGGTTTGGTTTTGGTTTTGGATTTGGATTTGGGTTTGAATTTAATTTTGTCTCTTACTTTTTGTAGTTTATTTATATCATCAATCAACTTTTTCTTATAATCAGCTTTGATTTCTTTTTTTATATCTTTTTTTATTTTTTTTAGCTCTGAAATAGAAAGATTAGTTAGATCAGTGGCCATCTTTATTTATTGGTTTTTTTATTTTTAAATTTCAATTTTTTTTTTCTGTTTCACAGTCTTATATCAAAAATGATATAAGACTTAAAACTCGCCCGGACGAATACCAGCATCCCATAACTTAAGCGCAATAGAATCAAATCTTTCTTTGATATACTTTGGAGTTTTATTTGATATCTCATCATCTTCTTTAATATCACATGCTTCATTCAAAAAATCTACTATTTCAATAAACTCTTCATTAAAAGCTGAATCATCTGTTTCTAAAATAATGACTTCGCCATATTCTTCTTTAAAGCTATCAACATATTCTTCAACCTTATCAAGAATAGCATTAAATTCTTCATCATCATCTCTCGCTGAAGAATAAAGTAATTCTAGTTTACTATTAATTTTCTTAACAGTTAAATAAATTTGTTTTGAAGGAAATATTAAATTATTAAATCGATATCCTTTTTGCGTTGCTGACTTGAAACCCATTTTTATTTTTATTTTTAAAACCTTTAAGCCAGATATTCAATTTTATTTTTCTGGCTCACTTCCCCGACCAAAGCAGATTAACACTCCAATAATTAGCCGATTCGGGGTTTTCATAAGTCAACTCACCTTTCTTATTCTTTAACTTCATTGCCCTAGAAAGATATTTTTCTTTTCGCTCGTTATCTTTGTGAATTAAAAAGTCTGGATATTGCGACGAGCCAAAATGCAAATTCTTTCCACTTGACAGCTTGACAACGTATTTGTTATTTTTCCGCTTTGAATAATCAAGAGATTCGGCGCCGAGTTTTTTAGCCTTTTTGCTTAATTTCTGAAAATCTTTTCCTTTTACAACATATTTTTCATCATCGGATGATTCCTCTTTCTCAGGAACATAATCAGGATCTTCATCATGTTTATAGCCATCTTCAACAATAAAATCTTGGTCCTCGGGGCTTTGATATTCCATTTTAGTATTTGTTTAGATTATTTTGAAGGGAAATACCCCGATTACTAATTCAGATTATGATCTCATCAAAAATAACCTCACGTTTCATGGAAAACAATAGATTGCATTGTTTTTTTCTCAACCAATTAAAAGCTTCAGATTTTCTCTTCAGAATTGTGAAATTTTTTCAATAAAAAACATTTCATTTCTGAAATTTTTTTGTGAAAAGTAATTAATTTGTGAAGTTTGTAGGAATAAGAGAATTTAGTAAAATAGAATTCGATATTTGATAAAGATTTCTACAATATAAATAAATTGAACTTATTTTTATATTTAAAATTAATCTTAACTAAATATATTTTGTAATAATATTTTTCACGATTGAATTCTTCTATAGTAGTTATTAGAGGATGATTTACCATTCAATTTCACCCCTGATTAATTTCTGTCATTTCCGCGAGCCCGCAGGGCGAGCCATTATTTCATATATTTTTTCAAATACCACAAAAATGACAGATTTAATGGGAATTTTTATTTTTTCAATATTTCACAAATTTTTAGCCCCAAATTATGACAGATTTAAACAAGAAATAAAAAGTGGGTACATGACGGGCTAAAATTTCCCATTAAGTTTGTCATTTTTTGTACTGATGAAAATAATATGAAGTTCATCAGGGAAATGACAGAAATTATCGGTGGTGAATTTGAATGGTAAAGCATCCTCTAATAACTACTGTTGTTTCAGTCAATAAGCGGTCATACGCTACCATAAAATCTATGTACTTCGCAACGCATTTATGTTATTCTTTGTGTCATAATATTTTGACGGTAGTTTGTATGAAGGCAGTTCGATCACGAAAAATTTAAAGATGCTCAAAGAGGACTCATATCCTTTCATATCCTATTCTCTGCAGGTCGATGGGGAGGTATTTGGGAGGCCCAGCGAGCATATACTTTTACTGCAAAAAACAACCAGCAAACGGACGTGGTGCTTATTAAAAAGTTTGATAATTGGGATTACTCGGACAGTGGCATTGAGCAAAGAATGCCGTGGATTGCTGATGCTAGATTGACAACCTCAGGGAAAGCCTACTCTAACTGGTGGGGAACAATAACGGGTAGGTGCTGACAGAAAGAACTGTCATATAAGTATGTAAATATATTGTCATTTGATGATTAATTATACGTCGTTGAAATAATCATCAATACCATCAAATCTATCCCAATTGTATGTAAGTATAGTCAATTGTAATGAGTACTTCAAATTTGACCGTCAAAAATGTTAGTTGTACTAAAGATATAAAAAGACAAGAATTTTCTGAAGGAAAGAATTATAGGACGTAACTAAGACGTGTATGATGTCATGCTAAATATAAGGTTCAAAGTAGAATAGAAAGCGGTTAAAGATGCAAAATTTACGTCCCCATAAGGCGACTCAAGTATGAAAGCGTCAGGGATGAGCGACGTCACGGAATTAGAATTGAACCCTAAAGAAGATAAATCTAATCGTGGCTTAGGCTTTATTTCATCTATTTAAGAAGACCTTACTAAAACGGGAAACATATTTCCAGAATCACTTAAGTGCCATTGTCTGAGAAAGTGTTCCAGGGGCCAAAAGTTGTGGTCATCCGATTTGGCTGAAACTTGGCACAGAAGTTGGGTGTGATGAGATATTTAAAAAACCACTTTGGCTCGCTTATCTGACTTTTAGTTTTGGAGTTACAGGGGGGTCTCATATTTTGCCCTTTGAGCACCAAAAATCCAGCCTTCCAGGGGGCATTTTGAAAGTGTGATAAGATCCCACTGGTAAATTGTGCTGCCAAATGAATTTGACCATGAAATCTACTATAATAGAGCTTTTAGTTCATGCATGTAACTTTGTCCTCAGGGTATTGCACAGAGAGGAGCCTGGGGCTAGAGTTTGGTCAAAATTGATGTTAAAATTACAACCCAAAATAGCCATTTTTCAAAATTTCACTGTATTCACCTGCCTTCCTGCATAACTTCCATACCTATACCACTGTTTACCCTAGTCACCCAATTATCGAAATCAGTTGAGAAAAATTTGGCTTATTATGGTTTATTGAATTTTTGGAACAAACACTTCATGCCCCTCAAAGGCGATGCAAAATGGAGTTTTGAGCATAATTCAGGCCATAAACAAACTAAATTGTTGACAAGAAGCCCTTATTCTGTATTTGGTAAGTGAAAAGGAATTGTCAAAGCCAAATCAGTTTCGTTGTTTAGAAATACAACGATTCTTACCTTAAATTGATCTAAAACGGGCCTCTGATTAGCACAAAAAATACATGATTATGCAAAACAAAGGTGATTCTATTCTTTGAAAACCTAGTAACACCACAGAACACAAATGACGATGTTCTGACGTAGATACAACGATCTTTTTACAAGATGCTTAAATTTTTGTTTGATTTATATTCAGTTTTTCGTCATATTGCTAAGCATTACTCAATGTATGTTAAGTCTCCATATTTTGTTAGGCGCGCCCATTTTTTTACATTTTTACCAGATATATTTAGCTTATCAAACGGTTCGTTAACATACAATCTTCGTCTGACCTTGTAATAGCCTGAATAGCTGTTGTAAATACCCATCAGCAAAGGAGCATGACCATACATACATGGATTATACAAACATATACGAGTTCCAGTGAGCAGTATCGAGGTGAACTGTGATTTTCCGAGTCCTTTAGAGTTGAAAAAGTGAAGCCATCCATCCACATTTAGGAGATCTGGATAACAAAAAGCTTTTGTTGCTTTTTTAAGGAAAATAACCCAAACAAAGCATAATGCATTGAGATGATGCAATTGTTATTATATCAAATTAACTGCCCGCCATTTTGGACTTGGAGAGTGTGGGGACTGGACCGAGTTCCCGTCCAATCCTTCTCCTGTTTCGCGGGAATTTTTTGTGTTTTCATCAGGTGTGTTCGAAGTTCTAGAAAGTGATCTGTTTCAGGATAATTTTATGATGGCATTTTATTCCTTTGGAGGGGTGAATGACCAGTGTGGTGTCACGTTGTGGGCTGTGCAAGGAACAAGATTGCTTCCTTTGTTGTCTTGCGATAGCAGCATGACTGCATGGTTAAAGCACAAGTAGGGGTTCAAGTGTGGGCGGGGAAGAAGAGGAAGACCTGGTGATGCTAAAGCTACAGGTGATTCAAAAGATCAGGTAGGCATCATAAACGCGCACAAATGGCTCTTATCGCGGTTTACGGGACTCGTTTGCTTGAAGAGAGACGATGATATATAATTTACGATATTGTCGTTTCAAATTGTTTGTTTATGGTTGATTGATTCCGTTGTTAATTTCCTGGGTGCTTACGAAGAGCACTAAACATTCAACAAACTCATCGCAGCAATATCTTTATAAAAAAAAGACAATAATAATAGGAATAACTGGAAGGCTGTTTTTTGTCTGCTCGAGCTGATTGTTTACATTCAGCTTGTCACGTGGACACACTTATCAAGCAATGCTAAGTTTGGCAATGCACAATTTCGAGCCGGCTTGCATTGAAACTCCACCGGTCTCCTTTATTTGCCTGTTTCGTCGAGGACAAGTGAACTTAAAACAGGCTTAGCTACATAATTCCGTAGGAATTGTTTCGGGAATTTTAGACAGCAAAAATAATTTTAGAAAATACAAGAATATTACAAAAAAATTGAAAAATACTAGAACTTGAATAGCAGTATATATAGGAAAATACTGAAGAGCAGTTTGAACAGTCAACCGAATTTTGGTAACATTTCACAGGCAAAAACGTTGAAAAAACGTTCTTATTTTTCTACATTGTGTCATTTATTTTTTAATTAAATAATGAAACAATTTTTTCTACAAATATACACGAATCTTCCGTGCTCTTCCAGAACGATTCAGAGTCAGTTCCCATTCAAGTACGACATATGTGTGTTCATTGCCTATGCATTATTCCAAGCAAATCCAATAATATCAACTAATAGGCCATTTCCGAGTTCCCCCGGTCCTCTGTATCAAAACGAGGTTAGGTGCTCAACCTTTGATATGGAAATGATTTTTCATTCTGATGCAAATAAACTCATTTCCACAAGAAAGGTTGAGCAGCTAACCTCGTTTTGATACAGAGGCCCGGGGAAACTCGGAAATGGCTATTCGGTAGATTTTGCGACGACGTTTTAATGACATTTTCTCGCTGAAAATGTCAATTTCATCGAAAAACTTAGATGCAGCATGTTGTCAAAGATCTTTGACGAAAAGGGTAAATAATGGAAACCAGTAACTGACTTGTGCATTGCATGATAAGAGTATGCACGTGACAATTAATAAGCTGAATGTAAACAAGCAGCTCTAGCTGACAAAAAAACAGCCTTCAAGTTATTCTTATCGTACTTGTCCTTTTTTTGACAAATTTGTTGAATGTTTAGTGCTCTTCCTAAGGACCCAGGAAATTAATATGGAAATCAATCAACCATAAACAAACAATTTGAAACGACAGTATCGTAAATTATATATCATCGTCTCTCTTCAAGCAAAAGAGTCCCGTTAACCGCGATAAGAGCCATTTGTGCGCGTGTATGATCCCTAACTGATCTTTTGAATCACCTGTAGCTTTAGCATCACCAGGTCTTCCTCTTCTTCCCCGAACACACTTGAACCCTTGTAATTGTGCTTTACCCAAGCAATCATACCGTTATCGCAAGACAACAAAGGAAACATTGCGAAAAGGAGAAGGATTGGACGGGAACTCGGTCCAGACCCCACACTCTCCAAGTCCAAAATGGCGGTCCAGCTAACTTGATGTAATAACAATTGCATTATCTCAATGCAAGGCTTTATTTGGGTTGTTTTCTTTATAAAAGCAAAACAAGCGTTTTGTTATCCAGCTCTCCTAACTGTGGATGGGTGGTTTCATTTTTTCAGCTCTAAACGACTCGGAAAATCACAGTTCACCTCGATACTGCTCACTGAAGCTCGTATATGTTTGTATACAGGGTGTCCCAAAAGTTCGTTCCTCTACTTCATAAGTCTGTATTTCAGTACGATTGGGCTTGGTAAGCAAATCATTTCAACAAAAGTTGTGTCTTTCAATATAGTTCACTATTTTCATAGTTGTTGTGCCATCTTTTGACTCGAATATTCGATCTGTGTACTTCCGCGCCAAAGGTGCGCGTGCGCGAATGTATGTTCCATTCACATATTTTTTGAATTTCATAGCCCGAATTGCTCGAACTCCTTCCTTGGTTTTTGTAAATATCACGGAAGATAAACCCCCTTAACGCAATAACGTTCAGCTGCGTTAGAGCATAAGCCTGTATACTTCGATTTACTGGCTTATCTGTTGTAGAAATTGCTAAAAACTGGAAAAATGCGAATGTTGGGTGGTAGAAGGATCATGGAGAAATGAAGGTTTTGAAGGCAAGAAACTAAGGGGAAGACCAAAAGCGCTGAATAAAGTAGCTAAAATAGTTTTAAAGAAGGCTAGATACAAAATAAGAGACTCGACAAGGAAGCTCAGTCTCACATAGTTAGCAAGCCAAATAAAAGGGTCATGAAAAGCTGTTTAAAATGTTCAAAATTAGAAGCCCCTGAGATGGCAAAGAAACCTCTGCTTAGTCTGCCAATTAACGCCCAGTTCGTTTCAAATTTGTAAAGAAGTACAAAAGCTTTACTGTGGAAGGGGGCCTGGATTATTATCTTTTTTGGATGAATGCCCAAAATATTTTTTTTCAGCTGCCCAAACTAAACAAATGTTGTTTGGGGGTTGAACTGGATCCTGTGCACCAGGTGATAAAAAGGCTCAAAATGGGTCTACACGCTCTATCCCACTTCATGCCGCAACGGCTACAGAATGTGATAAAAAAACAAAAAGGACATGCCAGTTACTGAAATTCTGAATACATGTACTTGATAGAGAAATAAACATCTTCTAGAAATTTCATGTAAAAATAAAGTTTTGATGAAAAGTTATAGTGCATGAGATTAGAGGAACGAACTTTTGGGACACCCTGTAATCTACGTATGTGTGGTCATACTCCTTTGCTGATGGGTATTTACAACAACTATTCAGGCTACTATAAGGTCAGACGAAGTTTATATGTTAGCGAACCTTTTGATAAGCTAAATTTATCTGGTAAAAATATAAAAAAATGGGCCTGGAAAAATACGGAGACTAAACATGCTTAAAGTAATTCTTAGAAATTTGACGTGAAACTGAATATAAATCAAAGAAAAATTTAAGAGCGGCTGTCTGTAAATATCGACCAGGGGTGGGAAAAATAAAAATTTTGAAAAATCCAAAAAAAATTCAGTGGACTAACCTAGGTACCTTAGCAATGAAAATATAAATTTTAATTTCATCGGTTAAATATTTTTGCAATACAGCGAGTGTAAAGATTGACCGCTTCACGGCCTCCACCGGGCCGCTTTTGAGGGACGCGCGACAGGGAAACGAAAAAAGCTCGATTTTAGTCTAATTCAAACATCATTCAATTCACAATGCTTCTCATCGTATTAAAGGGATTTCAAAATACATTTTAAGTGGTAATATGCTTCAATTGATTGCAACCAGAATATTTTACGGACTTTAAGATACTTGAAAAATTTTGAGGATTTCACCCGAGCAAAATTTTGTCGAAATTCGAAGGCCTAAAATTCAACCCGATACATCGTTTTAAGAAGAAATAGATATCTGACGTTAAAAAGCAATCTTTAAGCTTTCGAAATATGGGTTCAAAACTTTGGGCAACATATGAAATGAATTTTTGGGAAAGCGAAATTCAGGGAGCACTTGAGTGAAATTTGACCTCTCTGACTTGACAGTTATGAGGTTCGGCGCGACACGGTGAATTCTAAAACAAATCGTTCAGCCCAGGTACGTTTAATTCAGGCGATTCCAAGTCCCAGAGTGATACACACGTGATTGAAAAAAAGTGCGATGGAAAATTGTACCTCAATGTTTAGCCAAAAAGAAGGTCAAATCCCGGCTTTTTATCGTAACCTGTGAAGGTCAAGTACTCGTATCACGACACAGCAAAGTGTTCAAACTTTACACCAGATATCTATCCTTTCTAGTAAATATGAGGTCGGCAATATTTTTGTTTGTACCTTATGTCCTTGCTTGTCTTCATGACCGCAAAAACTGAGGCAAACTGCAGCGAAACCCCCGCGCACTCGACGTGTGTCAAGGAATGCTGTTACGTCCAAGAGATTTTTTCTTTCGTCGTAAATAAAATGCCATCTCTTATGGTCCTTATGAACATGTGATAACTACACTATTTTTTTCTCCCCATTTACCTCGCAGCTTTACGATCGCAAACGTGTGAGCCCAAACGTCATGAAAAGTGTGAAATAGTATTCATTAGCGTTATGTAAATACATGTTTTTTTTGTTTGCTTGCGTTAAGTCAAATGTTTCTTTTCCATTCCCATAATAACGATTGCGAAATATCCTAACGCGTTGTGTAGAAGCGGGTCGCGGAGACCGCTTTCGCAATACCTTATTTTTAGTGAGAACGTCTCCCGGAGTCATCGATTTCTTGATAGCGCGGTTTTCGTTAGAAGTAAAATTTTCGGTCTCGCTGAGGCATCGGATGGCGCTGCCGACAATAAATATTCTAGCCTCGTTCAAAAGCGCCATCATCACTGAGAGTACTACACTTACGAGATCCAACTGGTACAAGTATCATCATAAGGCTGTAGATCAACTTTGACTGCGCAAAAGAAAGCGTCCTTTCTTTTTTTTAACATGATGGGGGGCCAGAGCCAGGGGAACTTAGGCCAGGTTCAAACGTCGAACTTTACATGTGCCGAACCTAATACCTATTTAGGTCGACCCAAACTATTAAGTTCGACTGTTGATTCAGACGGTCGAACTTTACATGTGCCGAACCTAATTCGTGGCGAGAAGAAATATCATTCTTACTGCTTAAAATAGGGAAATAAACTGAAAAAAGTAAAATTTACCAAGCCTGGAAATTCCTGTTTTGATTTTAGTGTGATTTGTGCTCTGTTATGGCAAGGAGACCGTTGAGGAGATCGTGATCGCGAAATTTGGACAAAATAAGTCTGATAAAGTAACGAAATAAATTTTAAATTACATTACGATTTCTTTATGGACATAAAGAAAAGCAACTTTTTAGAAGACCGTTTTGAGCTGTCCAGTTTCAGTATAAAAATCTACAACGTGAATGCTGGTAACTAGACCGTAACCGTCGTTACGCTTCTGTGAGTTCTGTCAGCAAAGGCGCGAAAACCCACTAAATAGCCAATCAGAAGCGCGGTTATATTAAAAAATACGTTAACATAATTATGCATTAGGTTCGGCACATGAGAAGTTCGACGTTTGAATCGAAGTCGATCTTTTGCCGTTCTATTCGACTAGCTCAGTCGAATAGAACGGCAGAGTCGACCCAAATACAAAAGTGCCGTTCCTAATTGATTCAAACGTCGAACTTTACATGTGCCGAACCTAATAATTAGGTTCGGCACATGTAAAGTTCGACGTTTGAACCGGGCCTTACATGTAACATAACATTTGTCGGCAGCGCCATCCGATGCAAAATTCGTCACGGTGCTTCAGGCAAATCGTCATTTGAAATTTTGAGTGATCAAATTCAAATACACCTGGGACAAGGTGAAAATGACGATAAAATAAGGAATTTTTATTTCCTATTTTGGTCTGCCGAGTTCTGTTGTGGACTGGGGATAGCCATTAGATTTTTAGGGAAGATTTGAAGATCGGAGAAATCCCAAAATTAAAACCTTTCAAGCCAAAATTCCAAGAAAAAAGCTCTTGCGAGGAAAACAGAAGAAGAGAGTGATGAAAAATCATAACTAACAATATCAAGCAAAAAAGAAAAGGAAAAAGTGAGTTTTTAAAAGATATGTATAATCATGTCTCAAACTTACCCGCCCTGGCTAATAACAGCTCTGCTTCAGTGTTTAAACCACAGTTGGCAAAACTGGCTTGCAGTGTTTCTGTAATGTGGCGCTCAATTGATCGGATTCCCTGATGGGTAGGTTCTCTGTGCTCAAGTATCTGGCATTTGAACCACACTCACCCCCAACCAGCGCTCCATATTCACACTCTGTTTGGTCGCACATCAGCGAGTAGTAGACGTCTGCTATAGCCGAGCTCTCGCTACCGAAAACTTTATTTCTAACGAAAACCGCGCTATCAAGAAATCGATGACTCCGGGAGACGTTCTCACTAAAAATAAGGTATGGCGAAAGCGGTCTCCGTGACCCGCTTCTACACAACGCGTTAGGATATTTCGCAATCGTTATAAATTAAAACTAATATGGGAATGGAAAAGAAACATTTGACTTAAAGCAAACAAACAAAAAAAAACATGTATTTACATAACGCTAATGAATACTATTTGACACGTTTCATGACGTTTGGGTTCACATGTTTGCGATCGCAAAGCTGCGAGGTAAATGGGGAGAAAAAATTGTATAGTTATAACATGTTCATAAGTGATGGCATTTTTTTTACGACTAAAGAAAAAATCTCTTGGTCTGTCATGTTATGTAACGCATTCTCGACCCACGTAACAGCATTCCTTGACACACGTCGAGTGCGCGGGGGTTTCGCTGCAGTTTGCCTCAGTTTTTGCGGTCATGAAGACAAGCAAGGACATAAGGTACAAATAAAAATATTGCCGACCTCATATTTACTAGAAAGGATAGATATTTGGTGTAAAGTTTGAACACTTTGCTGTGTCGTGATACGAGTACTTGACCTTCACAGGTTACGACAAAAAGCCGGGATTTGACCTTCTTTTTGGCTAAACATTGAGGTACAATTTTCCATCGCACTTTTTTTCAATCACGTGTGTATCACTCTGGGACTTGGAATCGCCTGAATTAAACGTACCTGGGCTGAACGATTTGTTTTAGAATTCACCGTGTCGCGCCGAACCTCATAACTGTCAAGTCAGAGAGGTCAAATTTCACTCAAGTGCTCCCTGAATTTCGCTTTCCCAAAAATTCATTTCATATGTTGCCCAAAGTTTTGAACCCATATTTCGAAAGCTTAAAGATTGCTTTTTAACGTCAGATATCTATTTCTTCTTAAAACGATGTATCGGGTTGAATTTTAGGCCTTCGAATTTCGACAAAATTTTGCTCGGGTGAAATCCTCAAAATTTTTCAAGTATCTTAAAGTCCGTAAAATATTCTGGTTGCAATCAATTGAAGCATATTACCACTTAAAATGTATTTTGAAATCCCTTTAATACGATGAGAAGCATTGTGAATTGAATGATGTTTGAATTAGACTAAAATCGAGCTTTTTTCGTTTCCCTGTCGCGCGTCCCTAAAAAGCGGCCCGGTGGAGGCCGTGAAGCGGTCAATCTTTACACTCGCTGTATTGCAAAAATATTTAACCGATGAAATTAAAATTTATATTTTCATTACTAAGGTACCTAGGGTAGTCCACTGAATTTTTTTTGGATTTTTCAAAATTTTTATTTTCCCACCCCTGGTTGATATTTACAGACAGCCGCTCTTAAGCATCTTGTAAAAAGGTCGTTATTCTACGTCAGAACATTTTCATTTGTCTTCTATGGTGGTTAGTAGGTTTTCAAAGAATAAAATCACCTTTGTTTCGCTAAATCATGTGTTTTTTGTTTTGTACTAATCAGAGGTCCATTTTAGATCAATTTAAAGGTAAGAATCGGTGTATTTCTAAACAACGAAACTGATTTGGCTTCACTTACCAAATACAGAATAAGGGCTTCTTGTCAAAAATTTGGTTTGTTTATGGCCTGAATTATGCTCAAAATTCCATTTTGCATCGCCTTAGAGGGGCATGAAGTGTTTGTTCCAAAACTTCAATAAACCATAATAAGCCAAATTTTTCTCAACTGATTTTGATAATTGGGTGACTATAGTAAACAGTGGTATAGGTATGGAAGTTGTGCGAGAAGGCAGGTGAATATAGTGAAATTTTGAAAAATGGCTATTTTGGGTTGTAATTTTAACATCAATTTTGACCAAACTCTAGCCCCACGCTTCTCTCTGTGTAATACCTTGAGGACAAAGTTACATACATGAACTGAAAGCTCTGTTATAGTAGATTCATGGTCAAATTCATTTGGCAGCACAATTTACCAGTGGGGTCTTATCACACTTTCAAAATGCCCCCTGGAAGGCTGGATTTTTGGTGCTCAAAGGGCTAAAAATGAGACACCCCCTGTAACTCCAAAACTAAAAGTCACAGAAGTGAGCCAAAGTGGTTTTTGAAAAAAATCTCATCACACCCAACTTCTGTGCCAAGTTTCAGCCAAGTCGGTTGACCACAACTTTTGGCCCCTGGAACACTTTCTCAGACAATGGCACTTAAGAGCTAAATCTATTTCAAATAAAATTGCGCAAAATATTTTGAAACTGATACTGCGTTTAATTTTCCTTATAGGTATTTCTTTGAAAAGCCCCTAACCTAACCGATATCTCTATCGGTAAAAATATCTGCTTCCGTCCATGTATAGTGCATGTTCACCATACATGAAACCAAAAGTTTAAATTTTCACCCCCTAAGAAGACGATATCCCCGCCTCCGTCATACTAGAGTCCGCGGCCGCCTTTTAAGAACCTCAACGTGATGTTTAATAAACGAGCGGGAGGGTTCTATCGAAGACCTCAAAAACATTCCTGGAAAAGAGTGTCTCAATGGAGTTGATAACAATGACGCTTTTTTGAACGCTGGAAATTAGCATACGAAAAAAACATTACATATATGTAAAATTATTATGTGTATACGAACAACACTAACCGAAGAGGACATAGCGTCGTAGGGGGTGTTTACATGAGAAAACTCGCACCAGCGCGAGTTTCATACCGACATGACTTTTTGATTTCGTATCGCGTTTACATGAGGACTGGGTTATTTCACATCTCGTTATTTGAAGGTACACTTCATGTTGATAAAATGCACGTATGATTCAAAATCGCGAACATTACCCATGCACTACCCGTTCCAGTCCACCAGCAGACCCATTTCACACCGAAACGGGTGGTCGTTTCGTGTTTACATGATACCGTTGCGAGATTTCGTACCGGAGTGAAATTCTCGCCCCGGTACAAGAACCGGAGTGAATTCGCGCCGGGGTGGCTGCCGCCAGCATGAAATTTGTGGTGGTATCATGTAAACAAATATAGAGCCATGAGAGGGAACCGGAGTGAACTCGCTCCGGGGCGAAAGTCGCCCCGGTGTCATGTAAACACCCCCTTATTCCAGAGCTTTTCGGAAGCTTAAAAATGCCGAGGAAGAGAGGAAGTAAGGGGGTGTTTACATGATACCGGGGCGACTTTCGCGCCGCGACGAGTTCACTCCGGTTCCCTCTCATGGCTCTACATTTGTTTACATGATACCACCACAAAAAGTTATGCCGGCGCGAGTCGCCCCGGCGTGAGTTCACTCCGGTTGTCGCAGTTTGAAAAAATGTTTCTGGAATGGCCGAATGGTATGTAAACAAAAATCCTGTACTCGAGCCCTGCGTATTCACAACTTTCAAGTCTTGGACACTGCTACCGGCAATATTACCGCTGTGTCACTGAACTTTTGGCTGATTAAATTGCTGAAAGAACAAAGTTTAATTTTTTGCAATAGTAAATTTACTGCGTGTGTTATTTTGAAAGAACATTAATTATTCAACCAGCATTTGTTGTGGCAGTTGCTGTGCTGATAATTAAAATTCATTGATCACGTGCAACGAAATAAAATGTCATCCTTTTTATTATTATTTTTTATAAAGAATACTAATGAGGATAAAATTTTTAAAGTTTGACAGTGTTTTACCGGGGTTTAAAACACGAGCACGTGACGGATTTTAGCGGACGTGATAGGTTGTTAAGCTCATGAATTATTAAAATAGGTTTTGAAGAATAGGCCATTTCCGAGTGTCGCTGGGCCTCTGTTTCAAAACGAGGGTAGGTGCTCAGCCTTTGATACGGAAGTCATTTTTCATTCTCATGCAAATAAAACTCATTTTCACAAGAAAGGTTGTGCACTTAACCTCATTTTGAAACTGAGGGTTTTTGGAACTCGGAAGTGGCCTATTGATATGTCGTCCGTGAATAGGTTCGCTGGCTTTTATTGTCTTTCAAAATCAAATTTACCTCTATATATGGATTTATAATTATTTGTGACAGCGAATGACAGGAGTTATCACCCAGCTCCTTGGATCCATGGCCACCTTCAAGAACGCCAGCCATCTTATATTTGGTATTGGATGAGAGAGGGTTCTTATCAAATCCCTAAATCATGTATGGAAGTTAGCTTCAGAGGGCTTCTTACAAACCCAGTTTCAGGTAATAAAAATACGAAACCACACTGAAACATAATTAATAACCTCTCCATTCCCAAAGCTAACTTTGAACAAGTTAATTAGCAAGTACAAATTAAAAATAAAAAAAAAGTATTAAAAATGAGGAGGGTGTTTGCCGAGGGCGATTACAGTTACCCTCCTAGATCTATGTATATAATTCTTAAGATCAGACGAAAGTCAAATCCAATGGTTGTTACGTTTTATTATTCATTCAAAATAATTCGTACTTTAGAATATGCTTACCTCGATCAATGTTTTCTTGTCTACTCCTCGGCAAAGGTAGTGTAGCAGGTATTATTCAAATAGTAATTGTCATTCGTGGAGTTGCATTTTCCCTGTTCTTACTTTGTTTTAGGCAGCACTGAGGCTATTTTTTGCATCACAACCTGTAAGATCATCCACTATTTTCTCGAGTTTACTAGTAAGAACAGCTGAGCTAACGCAAAATCGTCCTCAGGTTTTTCAGTCACTGTCTCTTTTTCTGTGATATTCTGTACCATTGACTTCATTGGTACTTGATTTTGTTCAAGACTTCTAAATATGGTCAACGCTAGCTGGTTTTGAAAAATTGAGGAACAAATCCTATGGAAAGGGACACACAGACATCAACCTACGACATAGCCAATGTTGTGGACACATTACTTCATAGGGGGGCAAGGGTAATGTAGTGGTGAGAGTACTCCCCTTCCATCGGCTCTGGTTCAATCCCGGCGTCGACGCCATATTAGGGTCAGTTTTTTGTTGGTTCGGGTCTCTCCTCTTCATGCAATAAACCAACATTTCCAAATTCCAATTTGACCAGGAATGTTAGAAGAAAAACCACTTTTTGTACTTTGCGGATGAGCTACCTCTTAATCATCACCATTATTATTATTATTATTATTATTATTACAATTGATGCCGGTAAAATTAAATTATAATTATTTTACCCTATATAAAGCTTCGAGTTTAAACCTTAAAATAATTTAATAAGGGTTGGCTTCTTCGTCTTTCTTCGGTGCCTCATATTTACATGACGAAGACACGGTTCGAGGTTGTCCGCTATATTGAAAAGTGGTTCCATTTGCTTTTATCAGTTGAAATGGATGGATGAAAATTGATCGCTCTTTTTAAATCAGATATACAAATCGTGTCCAGTGACATACAAATCATGTCAAAAAGGCAATCAAAGTAAAATCAACTATTACAGCTGATTCTTAAGTAGTGGCACAAGCCGATTATTAAAATTGATTTACGAAGAGAGATACGACATTGCTCTTACTGAAAAGAAAACAACAACTTGATAACAGCTTGCAAACCACTAAGCTGAAACTTATGTCATGTTAGGCCCCTTTCAAACGTGGATTTCTTATGAGTGCCGAACAACCATTTTAGCCGATGAAAGTAATTAAATACGGCAGTTGATTCAGACGTAGGGAAATGTGATGGTGCCGAATTTAACTCCGTTTGTTGTAAATATTCCCCGCCCAGTCTCTAGAAAATTTTTTTTTAATCCAATATGGGAAAGGGTTTCTATAATTACTGCATTATGTTTCAATGGCACATTTGAAATGCGACTTTTATATCAAATGTTGAACCTAAGTCGAATTTTCGACTGGTTCAGTCGCAGATTCGACAAAGTCGTATTTAATTTGAAACTGTCGAATTTAGTTGATTTAGACGTCTCATCTCAAAGCAGTTTCCTCTCGAATGTAATTAGGCACATGTGAAAATCGACCATTGAGCTGGGTAATGATAACAGTGTCCAGTATTACTAAAAATACCGGTAGATCTAAACGCTAGGGTACATACCGCATTTTTTACATTCGTGTAAACTTTGCTTTCAATTTGCCACATTATGTTACTAGCTATATGCACCGCATAGGTAAAAAAGAGAGTAAAAAAGAAATTAAAAAAAGAAAGAAAAAAAAGTAAGTTTACGAAAAATTTTGCTTCAACGCGACTCGAACCCGTCCTTCAGAGTCAGTTAGAACTAAAAGCAAATTTCTCTATTGACCATTTCGGAGTTGCGCAGGGAACTGGGGCGAGTTTAAAATTTAAACTACTAGATAAACTGACACCACCATAAAAGGTCATGTTGTCATTGGTTATTTGACCACGTTTGGTGCTTTAAAGTTGAACAGGGATCAAGTTATGACTCTTGAACCAAAAATTATCCCTACAAACGTCTGTAATTATGTGATTGCGTCCTCCAAAACCATATATTCAGTGCTACACTGTAACGATGCCGTAAAGATCTGGACGAGATTAGCCGCGCATGCTACTTAAACAGAAACACCATAGGGGCGTCCTAGCAAGAACTATTTGACGGTATAATTACTCACAGAAATTAATTCCGCTGATTACTTTCATATTCACTACAAGAACATCTTTTAATTTTGTCTCAATTTACTGTCCTTTTCTTCAGATGGGATTTTTACAATCAAACCACCTGGAAATCATGAAGTCAAAACGTATTGTGACTTCTCAACAGAAGGAGGTCCCTGGACTCTCCTTTTAACGAGCAAAACTCGCACAGGTTGGGATGCAGACAAAATTAAACAGCGGAACTCAGATAAGCCATCTTTACACAATGATTTCTCCATACTTGGATTTGCGGACGCCATTAAGGACTTTGATCAGTCTCAGGTGAATTTTTGACGTTTATTTTGGCAGCTCACTGTCTGTGCTCGAACACTATTTTTGCTTTTTATTTGTTTTGTTTTTTTTCTTTCTTGTTTTAACACAAAAAATGTCTGAATAGATTTGTTGGAAGATTCTATTGATCAGTTTGTTGAAAGTGGTAAAGTGGAGCATGACCATTGGAATTAATTTAATGATTTCATATAAAAGCAGAAGTACATCTTAGGAAACCTGATAAAGCCACTAAACAAATAACTTTTTTAAACCCCATTTAACACGAATTTAACATTCTTTTGTCTACAGGATTATTTCCAATATCGCATTGAGGCAGATGGTACTAGCCGCTGGGGTGGGATATGGGAAGCGCCGCGTAGTTACACATTTCTTTCAACCTGTGACAAACAAACCAAAGTTAAAATTGTTAAGAAGTTTGACGCTTGGGACGAAAACAGCAACGTGGGAAGGCGCATGCCCAGATTGGGTTTGACACGTGACCTTCTGCTAAGTAGTACATCTGTGGCAGATGACACTTCAGGAACTCTAGTATTCAACAGCAGTGCCGCTGGTTCGCCAACATACTTGAAGGAAAAACCAAAACCAGGAGTGGTGAGATATTGGATGCGGGAGGGTGCGAGGTAAGATGTCATTATGGATCTACAAGTATCTTTTCCAATAAACCACAGGAAGCTCAAACTTAGCTTGGCCAGCAGTTGGAATCGATGTGAATGATATAAAATGTATGGGAATAATCTTGCTGCCCAAGCCCTAAGTACATCTCATTATCTTGAGCGGCCTATTCCAGTGAGTGATCCTCTTTCTTATACGTCACCGTCACCATTGACCAAGAATGCCTTTAAACACGGAGATGGGAATGGAAAAAAAAACAAAATAATTATTCTAAATGCTAATTTCTTTTGAACTTAAATTCGAAACAACTCAAACAAACTTACCTTGTATGAGGGTCTGCATGGTGATGCTCGAGTCTCAGTTATCAATTACTAATAGATATTTGGAGTTTTAAACTACCAGTTAACAATTTATTCCATTTGCCAGCTGAATTATCTGCTGGCAACATTCTCCCCTCCCCTCTCCCTCCCCTATTAGTTGAAGCCAATCCAGAACCCAGTCTTCTCTCTTTTACGTATTCTCTGAATCATTTGAGAAGCTATTTCGGATCCTTTTTCGGTGGGTCAGCACTCGTTAACATCCGTCGAAAGGCCCTTGGACACCTTACGAAGTTTACACAAGGTAGGTTAAAGTACACATAACATTAACCCCAACCCAAAAAAGGAACCTAACCAGTTCCGAAACAGTGCTTAACCCTAATCAGTAAAGGCAGTGCTTAACCCTATCAGTAAAGGTAGTGCTTAACCCTAATCTGTAAAACGCAGTGCTTAACCGGCTAATCCAAAACGATAAGGAATACTACGTTGTGTAAACTTCATAAGGTGTCCAAGGGCCTTTCCACAGATGTTAAAAAGTGCTGACCTTTTCGGTGAGTTTAAATTTCTAACCATTCTTTGGCTGAACCCTTCTAATTTTTAGATTTTCATGCAACGACATAAAACTTCGTGGATTGAGAGTTGGCAACAAGTATGACGATGGTTTCCAAATGATAAGAGTAAATAGTACCCAGTACTTACCTGTCTATTGTGATATGACCACTTCTGATGGTGCATTCACTCTGTTAGTCACCAGTGCACACAACAATTGGACCAGGGCTCAAGTACCGCGCAGGTAACTGTAATCGATCAAGAACTTTAGCATTAGGTACAATTTTAGCAAGGCGTTTGTTGTTTCGTTCCGTAATGTTTCTTTTTTTCGCCAAGTCCAAGTCAGTTTACTTTTAACGTGAGGCTGTACAATTTTTAATGGCCAAAATCCTTGCCATAGATACCAAACCGCTGGAAGCCCTTTCTGCCTTTCCAAAGTGAATTGCAAACTGCAAACGCGACCTCAAGACCGTCATCACGTGACACCCTCAGATTAAAGGTGGTACTATACAAAAAAAATGCGAGTTTTTTGAGAAATTGTCCGAAAATTTTTTTGCTCGTTTTCACATCTTCAATGATTTATTTTTCATCCAGCATAATTTTTTTGTCAGTATGTAATTGGTATAGAGAAAAAAACTGTAATTTCCTAAATACTGTTGCTTGGTTGTCATGGTAACGGGTTTGATTACGCGTCGTTTTGGAGTCGAAAAATGCTTGTTTCTTGGGCCAAAATTGGACCAAAAACGAGTTTTTTGACCGATCATCTATTGGAAGACTGGTACCCAACAGTCTCGATTTCATGTGCATGCGGTAAACAATCAGCTATTTTGCAATCGTCAAGTTGTAGATCTTCGCAAGTGAACACTAGTTTGACCTACAAAATGCCGAAATTTTCATCTCAGACGCAAGAAAAGAAACTTTTATGGAAATCGGTTTACTAGTAGGCAAGGAGTGAATGAAGAAGAGTTAGTGCCGGTAGAAAGCACTTCAAGTGGATCGGCAGTGAGTTCTTCGCATGGTTATCAAAAGCTCGTGACAAATGCCGAAGACGAGAAGCCTAAACCAAAGGTACACGGTAAATATTCAGAGGAAGATAGTCCCACTATCACCGGATGTAGATTTTTCAATATTGAGGTGCTGTCATCTGTTTTTGAGCAGCTACGGTGTACGATTGTGGCAGTTTCAGCCTTGTGTTGATGGAAGATAGCACAAAGCGGAAGGGATGCATGTGCCTCGACTTTGCGCTTGTTGGGTGAACACTGTGGCTGGAAATTTTCTTTTTGTACTTCAAGAAAGCAAGGAAAGAGTTATGAAGTAAATCGACGGCTTGTGTATGGCATGAGAACTATTGGCAATGGTTGTGCTATAATGAACATGCCTTCACCTCCAACTGAGAAAGCTTTCATTTTCAACTCACGAGTCATCGGCCGACACGTCAAAATAATAGCAGAAGAGAGTATGAAGAAAGCTGGTCAAGATGTTTATGCTCTCAAAAGCCAAGGAACTTCATCTGCAACTGGATCAGTTAATTGTGGCATTTCATGTGATGGCACATGGCAAAAGAGAGGTTATTCCTCACGTAATGGCTGTGTCACTGTAATATCCATGGACACAGGAAGGGTGCTTGATGTAGAAGCCCTTAGTCAAGGATGCAAACAGTGTGAGCGCCATGAATACTTAGATAAAGCTTCCCTCGAATACCAGACTTGGAGAGCTGAACATAAAAAGTGCAAAGCAACTTCCGGGGATCAGCACCAGCCATGTAACCGGAGGGAGCAGATCACATATTTCGGAGGTCTATTGAAAAACACAACCTCAGATACACTGAATTTTATGGTGATGGTGACAGTAAGAGTTTCACAAGGGTGAAAGGAGTTTATGAAGATGATGGAATAGAAGTGGAAAAGAAGGAATGCATTGGCCATGTCCAGAAGAGAGTGGGAACTGCACTTCATAAATTAAAGCGAGAGAACCCAGGCTTAGGAGGCAAGGGTAAACTGACTGATAGTCAAATAGACAAACTTCAAAACTACTATGGCATAGCCATAAGATCAAATGTTGGAAATCTTGCTGGCATGAAGAAAGCAATTCATGCTAGCCTACTGCATTGTGCATCCACTGAGCAACGCCCTCTTCATGACCACTGCCCAATGGGCAGAGCAAGTTGGTGCCGTTGTCAACAAGATAAGGCAAATCAGACCAAGCTGTACAAACATGGACCTGGCTTTAATACCTCTTGAGGTAATTGCAAAGTTAAAGCCAGAATATGTTAGACTCAGCAATGACATTTTACTGGAAAAATGCTTGCATGGTAAGACACAAAATCAGAATGAATCCTTAAATGGGATGATCTGGCAGAGAGTCCCAAAAGAAGTTTATGTTGGAAGGGAAACACTAGAACTAGGACTGTATGATGCAGTTGCTCATTTTAATATTGGAGCAGTTACTGTTATAAGAATTTTGCAAGCCTTAAACATTCCCCCTAGAAAATATACAGAAGAGGGTTGTAAGCTTCTTGATCAGCTACGCGTGGATGGTGCAGAATATAAAAGCAAGGCAAGCACCAAACAGAGAAGAAAAGTCATAAGAGGACTAAAAAAAAAGAAAAGAGGACAAAAGCAAACAAAGAGAGGGTGTGAACTATGCCTCAGGACAGTTCTAGAGAGTTGACTATGTGGAAACTCTGTTACAGTCTTTGCGAATTCTATTTCTCAAACTTTAAACCATTTTTTCTCTAATTTTATATTTCGCGGAACTATGAACACTCTAGCAATCATAACTTTTCATGGTTTTATCCAATTCTTCTCATTTTTGGAGTGAGAATTCTTTGTATGTTTTTACATGCAATGAACTACAATCATTTATCTTGGTGTAATCTTTGTTGTCTGAGGGCCCAAAACTGGATCCTTAATTCGGTTTATTTTGAATGTCAATGTGTTTATTGCAATAATTTTGTATCTATTACCCTGATAACAATGCCTTTAGTTCTTTGCATTATATATAGATTTAGCCAGGGCTAACAGCGAAGCTCCATTAATAAATTTATAATTTAAAACAAACAATAAACTTGTAATCCACAAATCAGTTAAATTAAGGGCACATTCGTGTGACTTTTGAGGGACAGGCTAAGTGATTTTAGAGTGAAACAAATCTTGCATCGAGTTTGATAGCCTTATATGTACACCCAAAAAATAGCACTGGCAATCATCTTCGGTCACATTTTAGAGCAATAATGGCTCTTGATCACGGTAGATTAGGCGTGGAAAACAAATTCTTGGAAAACAAATCAGGCCGAATTTTTACGTTCGACAAGTTTACTTTAGAAAATCTTGCCCACAAATCTGGGTGCGTGCAAATCAACCTTTTATACTTTTTATACATCACATCTGAGGTGAAAGAGTACTATGAGGCGCTGTTTTTATCATACAGACCGCCTGACCTCAGACAATTAGCAGTCAGTTTCACAATTTTTCAATACTAATTCCATTCATTCAATATTCAGGACCATCGAAGCACGCGTGGGCTTTTAGCGAAACCGTTCAAAAAAATTCGAAAATCACCTACCAAGTTTGCAAAGAAATTTTAACAGAGTTACACTTCAACATAGTAAAGAATTTATTGTGTTTATTTTTTATTGATAGTTTTATGACCGTCACGGCGATGTGTAATATGCGCGGTACGTTGAGTACTCCTGCAAGCGATGTTTATGAACGACTGTAAACAAATAACGGCAAAGGGCGGCAAAGCGGTGAAAATTGCAAAAGACAACTAACAATAAATAAAAGATCAGAAATATAATTCGGTAGAACATTTACAGAGACAACAAGTTTCATTCACGAAAACAAGAATTTCAGTGTCTATAAGAATCCTAGAGTCTTTAAGCTTAATTAAAAATTAAGTTTGATTTTAAGCCGCCGGCTTCCCGGTGTTTGCTGTTTTCCTCGATGAACTCGCGACAAGTAAATCGCTCAAAGTTTTCTTTCTACAGCCAAAATAATATCTAAATATTCTTTGGAACGGTTTTTCTTGTTATGTGCGGTGAAATATCGACTAAAGGCTTTTCAAAGTTCTGTAAGCTTATGTCAAACCTCATACTAGGTCAGATCAGTGTCTCAAATCAAAATACAAACGTGCATAAACTAGCCTCATAAACGGCGCTCGACTTCATGAAAACATATATAAATACAATGATAACTCAGGCTTACCATATTTCGAGATGCAGCTCCTGAAAGTTATCAAGTAAGGCTTGAATCGCTTACTCATCCAGCAAGGTGAAAAACAAAAACGATGCCATCCGAAATCGGATTTCCGACTTTGACAAGCAGCGCATTTCTCAACCAAAAATTCAATAAACAAACCAGCCATGAATAACGTTAACAGAAGACTCTTGGTAGCAGCTGTATTTCATTTTGTAAATCCAGTGAAAAAAGACAGTTATTAAAAACATCACAAGTTGACACAAAACTCTGTCAGCTTCCGTCAGCTGTTGAAGCAAACAAGTTTCAAGATGTTGTATGAATTTTCCGCATGAACTCACCTGTCAAATTTTGACCAATCAGGGTATAAAAATTGGACGTGGAGGGTGACCAAAGCGTGACTATCCTGAGAAAAGTGAAAACCATCTGTTTTCCCTTCTTGCATTTTTAAATAACTGGCTGAATTTTCGCTTCCGAGGTCAGTTTGAAATCAAAATGTTAATAGTGCTGGGCCATAATGACATAAACACAGCATATTTCATATGAATTTTTAAAAAAAATTGATCCTGCGATCATCTGAAAACTAGTAACTTGTCAGCGGATAACTTCAAAAAATACTCACCCTGGATGGGTAGACACCTGAGCCCGCGATACGGCCAGGTGATACTGGTCAGCGGATACCTTGTCTTGACAGCTGTCAATTGATCATTGATAGTTTTCTCCTAGGCTCCCTGGGCTCCCAAACTAGCTAGAAAGTGTGAGATTGAACATTGTTTTGCCTGTGGTGCGGACGGACGGTCGCTCGCTCGCTCGCTCGGTCGGTCACGTGATTACCAAATTTTCTGGGATGGGTAGATTACTTTAGCTATGGGGCTGCGCCCACGCGCGCGCGAAGCGCGCGCGAGGAGCTCCGCTAAAAAAGAATATGTAGATGAAATTCCAAAAGTTTCAGCAGTTTTCCTTGTAATGTCTTGGAGATAGAAGTGTTTTTGTATCGGTTATCCCAGGGGGTTTATTGTTAGCATTATTGGTTGCCATGGTAACTAAGCAAGACAAAAAGTATAAAAATATACTCATCTCATGCTATAGTTTAAGAATACCTGGGAATACTTTTGCAAAAGAACGTATCAAAAAATAGTGATTTTTAACGCGGGTTATACAAATGCTCTGCGCGATTTCCCGCAAAGAAAATATAACATACTCACCTCCCCGACGGGCGGACACATGGTTCCCTTCCCTCAACCCCTAAGAGTGTACGGACGGACAGAATACGCTGGCGTCATAACCAAAAAGTGTACGGACGGACGGAGTACGCTGACGTCATAACCAAATTTTTTCGGATGGGTAGATAACTAAATTTTCTTACCCATGGTGCTCCGCGCGAAAGCTCCGCTTCTAGTAACTGCGAAGAGGATCTCCAAGTATCCACTGAAATTCTTCCTTTCTTTACAGGAACGCATTTCATCCAGCACTGCATAATGACTACTCCATCTTGTACTTAGCTGACAGCATTAAAAGTCTCAGTAATAATGACTCTTTCCAATACATGATGGATGCTAACTCTCGTCTTCATTGGGGTGGAATTTTTCGGGCTCCATCTTCATATAGGTTTGACATTAAAGAAACTTTATTTTCTAGTGGCGCTACAAATAACATTAACTTGCGAGACAGGCGTAACACGAGAGGAGGTGGTGACTCGAAGGGGATAAGTCAGATGTGAATTAGAGGGAGAGATGTCTCCTTACGCCTGCCACGCAACTAAGCTACAAGAGAGGGTCTCAATTGGGTGGCACAGGGGGTTCGAGCTCACACATGATCTGTGTGTGTGAACTGACTTTTATTTTATAGTAAATGTACTGGATTTACCGTTTGCTTCACCTATAGCGATATATCGCTCTTACTACCGCTTGTTATGAAGTTAAATTGGTTATGAATTAAATTTAGAATAGAGTTGAAAATTATTTTTGTTACGTCAAGATTATTTATGGTTTAGTTCCCATTTATTTATCATTGCTTATTTCGATGAGACCTCCAACGCGATACAATTTATTGTTATTATCTTTATCATTATTATTATTATTATTATTATCATAATTATTATCATTGTAAACGATGATATATTAAGAAGGTCTACTTTATTCTTTAGTTTCATGGCTACAAACGACAAACAAACCGACGTGCAATTAATACGAAAGTTTAACAACTGGGAGTATTCCTGGTGGAAGTCTCTAAACAAGAGAATGCCCTGGTTTGACTCTAAAGGAACCCATAAAAAGGCTTTACTGACGACTTCAACTAGCCCAACGTACTATCCCTCGGGTTCCATCATATGGGGAGGTACAGATCGACACCCAGCCGATTGGATCCGGGATGGAGGAATGAGGGATCCTGGGGTGATCTGGTATTGGGTAAATGAAGATGACTGCGATCAAGATAGGAAACCAGGTAGAATAACGTGATATATATTTTTTATTTATAGAAAGAACATAGCCAATATACCAGTCCATTTTGTTTTGTCAACTGATAGGTATCTGAACAACTACTGAAACCTCGATCTTTCAGGTAAGCAACGACGGCTTTCCGGGCAGTCCATTGAAAAACCTGTACGTAATTCATAACAACTAAAAATAACACAAAACAAAAGAAAACAAGACACAATCGCTTGAATATATATTGATGACTTGAAAGAATTGATTCTGCAAGCAGAAGGCGATTCATTTGTCACAATGTAGCTAGCGAGCAAGCTATCTTAAGGCTAAAGGGAGCCTCTGCGGAGGAGGAGAGGTGGACCACGAAATTTTTAAATGCCCGCGGTACATAATGGTAAGCGACAAAGGGTTTTTAAATACTTTCTGATATCTGTTGTGCTTACAAGCCGATAACATTTGTTGTTATAATGGAATGTATCTTATGGTTCTTAGTGGACGGTGGGCTGACTGAATGGAGTCAGTGGGGAAGATGTAACAGACTATGCGAGGATGGCAAGCAAAAAAGGTACAAAACCTGTACCAATCCCAAACCACGCTGTGGTGGGAAACAGTGCGATGCAAGTTTGGTTACTGAGGAGGAACGCTCTTGCTTTTATTGTCCTGGTGAGCGATGCATTGCTAAGGAGTTATATTTTGGTTTGTCCATTTCAGAAAAGCATTCACACAACAATGCTGCTCAGGTAACACCCTCCAGTGCAAATAAATTGATTTATATGGGCAGCTGTGTCACGGCTGTCTAGTTACTAGCTACTTTCGTATGCGCTATAGGAAGAAATTGCTTGTAAACGAACAACAAATATCATTCCCAAGCATTGTATCAAACGTTACAAACAGCGGAAATGAACCATGAAAAACTGTTAGGATAAAAAGTTTTTTAAAAGCCAATATTTGTATACCATTTAATCGTCTTCCAGTTCGTCCGTCAGTGCCTCCTTTTGTATTTACTGTGTTATTTATACCTTCTTTTAATAGTCTAGAAGCAATGGTATTCCCGTGGGATTTTCGTGATGAGTTCAAGCGACCAGTGCAGAACTGTTGAGGGGGACCTAAGGAACATGTTTAATGTTGTCGACACTTTTGTATTGCGTGCAGAGGGTTTCTAGAAGGCGTTAAGAGAGCACTGTTCTGCCCTGCATGAGAACGAGGCTGAACAATAAAACGACTGAAAAATGGCCGTTTGTTGGAACTTTGGAACAACCCACAATCAAATTCGATATTCTGGAATGTTTTACTAAAAAACTAGTTGATGGTGACACTTTTGCGTGGTCACGTGAATGTTACCCTTTAAGAGTACTAACATTAATACCTTTCACATTGACAAATTGAAAGCCATATTTTTCAACAAATTTCGACTTTCTAATCTTTCTACACCTCACTCTCAGGGTCCTCGTCCTCAATTTTTAGTGTATTAGTATCTTCACTTGCATTTTCACGGGGATCATCACTGTCACAGCAAGACTCAGAGGTAGGCGTAATTCAAGCCTGATTTCCGGCATTGCATTGGCATCGATTGTGTGAGCGTCGGTTCTTCCACAGCCAAACTTGACCAATAGAACGATTTCATCAGGAGCAGGTGCTTCCTTCCTCATAACGGGGATCCATTTATCCTTCCTTTTCTCCCATCGAATACGTCTGGTTGTGGCAAACTAGGACAGCACACTTTATCATTGTTCCAAACTATCATTTTGATAGTGGGCGCGGAGAATTGCTTCATAAAAGTACCCTTCGTTTGGTGGAAGCGTATCCGATTCGCCTGATTTTTTTTTTCTGAACATACATGTATGCTATCTTAGTTCCTTGACTTGTGAGATAACGGTTCCAGCCTGATAAAGCTGGCTTATAAAGTTCTCCACAAGGACCAATATCTCGTCTCGGGGGATGCACTGTGGCTCCCAAACGCTTTCCAAAGCAGTTATGGTATCTTCTGCTTCCATGAACGTTTTCCAGCATAAAAGTTTCCCTTTAACAGAAAAACGCGTGATATCAGCTGCAAACAAAGACCTCGGAACTGACAGAAACCTCATACTGGCCAATCACTGAAAACACCCATTTTGTGCAACTATTGATTGCCTATCGTAACAAGAGGGCAGCTTCAAACAGTGCATTCATTTGTTTTGAATCGTCACTACTTTTCTTTTCTACTATATGAATGGTGTTATCCAGTGTCTTCTTAATGCTTAGTGGGTCTGAATAGTTAGCTTTTGGTGGTCGGTGAAATTCCCCTTCAGGTATCAAAATTTGAGTTAACGGTTTTAGCGTTTTTCGATAGCATACATCCTCATGGAAATTGTTTGCTTCAACGAATTCTCCCATAAATATGCCGCTTGTAAGTCGGACTCATCTTACGATAGGAATAACTATAGGCCTATTTAGGTCCTTTCGATAATCTCCAAACCTCTTGAAAGACACGTTGCATCATCCTACCTAGAATACCTGACTAACAACGGCCTTCCATACAGCAAGTAGTCCGCGTATCGTCCGGGCCATTCTTGTGAAACAGCCTTGCTGAGCCTTACAGACAACTGGCTAAAAGCTATGGATGACTGTAAGCTTGTTGGGTCGGTATTTTTAGATCTTAGTAAAGCCTTTGACCTGGTAAGCCATGACATGTTGCCATCTACTAGATCGCTAAATACCACGCCAGCCAACTAACCTTGAGATGGTTTAGGTCTTACTTATGTGATCAAACTCAGACCTGCGCCATCTCTGGAGTATTATCTGACCCACTCACGTTGACACAAGGCGTCCCACAAGGATCCCTTTAAGGTCCCGTATTATTCACACTTTACATTAGTGATCTGCCCCTATGTTTACCTGGTTCTGGCGTTGAAATATATGCTGATGATACAACAATGCCAGCAGATGGTTCACGTAGTCAATATCATACCTTTTCTTAAGTTGATCTCTGTCATTGCTGAAAACTCTGTACGTAAGGACTGGGTAGCAGTAGTAAAAGGGTTTCCCGCGAGACTCACTGCCGTCATAAATGAAGCACCTATCTATGTTAAATGGTGATGTTTTAGATCTTGTTAACCACGGCGGTATTTCCTCTGGCGCCACGTTTGAAACCTTCCGCCTTGTTTCATTAGGTCCAGCCAACTCTCTCTCTCTCTCTTACCGTTCTCTTGCTCGCTCCCGTATAGACCAAGAGCAATCTCTCTTTTGCTCGAAATTCTGTGAGCGATTGCGATATATGACCCTATAGATGGCCTCCTTCCACCACTTAAGCACTGTCTGTGCCACGATGCTCCTTTATCCTTAAGCTTTTTGAGCTGTAAACGTTTTCAGTTTTGACCAACTTTCGAAATATTCTAAATGGGCGTAAGATGGCCATTCTTGTATGCACGTCAACACTCAAGTCAGTTTCTCTACAAGTCGTTCATTTGGCTTAATTTTGGCCACAAATAATACACAAACTTAAATTGAGGTCTTTGGTCTCTCCAGTTTCTGTAGAACTCGACATTTAATTTAGGACTGGGTAAAAGACGTAACAGCAATATGTATCCCAGATGCTCATGTGGCAATACACAACACCAAACCAGAAAACTGGAATATGTAATAGCAAGTGCAATGAATAAAAAAATGGCCTATTGATAATTGCCATAGCTACTTTGAAAATGGAATTTCTTATTTTATTATAAAAGCAGTCTAGTTTATACCTGAACTTTTAAATGCCGGGGAAAAAACGAACAATGTCCACATTTGTTGCAGGACAAATTACTTGTTCTCCCACAATAATATTCCAAGGAAACTTACTTTCATCTAAGGCAACCGGCTTCTTTTGAGCTAAAAAAATTGGATTTTTAACTTTTACCAATGCACTAGAGGTAATTTAACATTCCTAGATATATTATGAAATATTGCTTTTACAGAGAAAAGAACGTGATTGAACAACCTTTTTTAATGTATTTCCAAACCTTAGCCTCGTTTTCATGTAATGCTCAATGGGCAATTTTTCAGTGCCCCTTAAATACCTCCTGCACGAATTACAGAGGTGCCGACAACATTAAATATGTTCCTTAGGTCTCCCTTAAACTTCTACACTGGTCGCTTTAAATGATCGCAAAAATCCCACCAAAATTTTTTCTGCGACTTATGCTCCCTGACTAAATGTTTTGAGTATTTTTTTTGTTTTTCACTCCGAATTTGGTTGCAGTTGCTACCGTTGGAATTTTGGTTAAATTCGTGACAGCTCCTTTTGGGGACAGGATAAACGAGGACTAGATTAATTTTCATTGATCGATTTTCCCACCACTACTCCCTTTTCCTAGATCACGTGCTGATATTTTCGCTTGCGTTTCACTTACGCGTCGTCCCTGCTATCTGAGAGCCTGGAAAAGGCTAACAAAAGTTGATGAAAACATGACAAAGCCAATTTGTACCGCAAAGACTGTTTGGTTCATTTTTAACAATGTTTAAGGTGGTCTTTCTCGTCCTTTACGGCCGTTCTTGGGTAATGGTGTAACAAGGAAGGTTCAAAGCTTTCTGACATCCCCTTTTTTCCATTGCTCAGAAAGGAAATGGCGCTACTTAACTTTCATGTCAAAATGATGCTCTAAATGTCCTATACCTTGAAATACGAAACGTTTTCAATACGAAACTTCAAACAAACTTTTAGCTTGCAAGAGGTACCGGGTACTAGGACGTAAGACATGCTGGAGCTACTAGCAAAAAGGATGGGTAAGCCGGGCCCTGGTAGGTCGGAAGCTTTCACCGCGGCTTTAATTTAATTCGCTTTTCTCTGAAAATTTTTCTTGTTCTTTACTTGGCTTAAATAGCTCGTCTTTTGGGCAAGTTACTAACTCCATAACTCGCCACTGTGGTTGTTCCTTAAAGTGTCACTTATCCCTAATAAGTCCACTTATCTTTTAATCTATTTTCACATTACACTGTTTTTTATTTAATTAACAGAGAGTGGAATACGTACCTATGGTGATTACTGCGTAGCACCCAACAACGAAGGCTGCTCTTCCCCAGATGGAACTTATCTGATCTTTACCAAAAGGAAAGGCAGTTCATGCAATGACACTGATATTATCTTTGTTTTTGACTGGGATGGGGTTATTCACCACAAATGCAGCAAGAAAGTGATCTGTCCTCAAGGTAATAGCATTTTCTTTTGGATCTGTTGAAATTACACTCACTAGTTTCCCAGGCAATCAACTTTCTAAGGATCAGCCTAATGGCTGTGACTTCAAGAGAGACCTATTTTTCCTTCTAGTCTATCTTGTTGACGTAAAACCAAGCAATAGTTTGCAAGGTCAGGACTTATAGGTTCTTGATTGTCATCTTTTATAGACAATAACCCTACATACGGCAAGAAACTGATGCTGAAGGATAGCTGTGACTTGAGCATTTCCAGGCACATAAGGTTTGTCTTAATGTACAGTCGAACCTCCGTTAACGGCCACTTGTTTTCGTTCCGGCGGACAGAAAATCAGCTAAAATCCATGCATTGACTCTTGTCAGTTTAAAACGTCTCTACAACAGCCACCTCTTTACAACGGCCACTTTCTTCTTTCCCCAAGGTGGCCGTTGTAGAAATTTAAGGTTTAACTGTATTTTCACTGTTTCCGAGTTTTCTCCACCAAGTTTTTACCACGTTCTTGCTCCCACCCGACTCGAAAAGCCTTGCCAATTTTGGGAATGGCTTGTAAGCAAGACAAGCATTTCAGTGTCGTACCGTTTTGAGTGTGTGGGTGTAGGGTCTTTTTATTAATTTTTAGCAAAGAAGCAACGGAGCGTTTTTTTTAATTGTTGTCGGGAATTTTAACAAGTAACATATTCTAGGATTCTTATTGGTCTTTAACAGGGTCAGGAAATCAGTAACTCAAAATTTGCTTAAACGCGGGCGTGCATTAAGAAAAATTATGCCCAGGGTGAGTTGCGCCTTAAACTTCCAATGCAGCTTAGTTGGGGGTTGGTGGGTTCCTTTGAACAACTTTATATTAGATGATGTTAAGAAAAGAATAGCACTAATCAGTGATTTTGTAATAGACAGTTATAATGGCGAGTCCTGGGACTCATCTTGTGAAAAGTCATGATTCCCTGTCTATAACCAATAAGTCCCAGTTAAAAAAAAAAAACAAGGAGTTCTAAATGTAAAATGCTTATGTAACCAAACGGTTAATCTGTAGACAGACGCAAAACTCTTATTACAGTTTTCTGAATTTAAAATATAGTCCTTCTATATATTTAAAGCAAAAAAAAGAACTAAAATAAATATGCATCTTTAAACAAGAGCCACAGAAATGACACGAACAGGATATTCTACCAAAAAATTTTCAAATCGATAGATCTTAATTTGCGTCTTTGGGGATTTTTGTGCATAAGGGACACAGGACGCAGAGTTAACAAAATCACCGCTAACTGAAATATTTATCTAACGTTTTGAAGCGTTCTTTAATTTCAAACAGGGATTTCGCCCAGCATATAAAACCATACTTTTGAACTATATAGACATGCCTATAATTGCAATTTTTCATTTTAGACTGAAAAGCAACAGCGCCCTGAAAAATCTTAAACATAACTTCTGCGTCCATCCGTATGGTGGATGGCCTGGAGAAGGTGTGAGCCTGGTATACTGGGCAAGCTGCGGCAATGACAATTTGAAACTGGACTTCTTTAAACTAGGTGAGTACTGCCCTTGTATGTCTATTATGAAGAATCAGTGAATCTTGTCAAGTGCCCGTAACCCAACCACGTGCAGCTTCTCCACGATAAGCAATAATGTGTTTTGGTACTAAGCGTATTTAGAAAAGTAAGAAATAGACTTTTCCGGGTTTTGACGCAAAATAATTGTAAATTGATTTTTTTTTTTTGAAAAACTGAAGATAATTTGAAGCCGCAGAATAGTACATTAAGGTTTATTTTCTTACAATCAAATAATTGATGAGTGAAAATAATTAGACGTTTTCTTTTTGGCCATGTTTTGCTTACCGACAAGTGTTTTAGAGACAGTACAGTTGAATATGGATTCGTTTGAATTCAGTATTTGCATTGTTTTGCCTTCTTTGAACGCGAAATGGCGGTGTCAGAAAACGGTAAGCTATTACATAGTGTGCTGAGAATTCCGAATAACTTACATGATATAGCTGACCAGCAGTATAATTAAGTAAGAGAACTAAATACTTCTCCGATTTACAAATAGTTGAATTTAATAGTTCCTTTGACAGCCAAATTAAACTCGGCCTACTACCTCTTGGAACTTTGGCTGTCCTCGGAATTTTCCTCATATTGTGTCATGTACGAAAATGTAGTCCCATTACATACACTTTTGCTATTTTTACCAGATCCACCGACAGAGGCCTGATTTTCTATGAAGAGATAATAGAAAATAGCTTGGAAGAGAGGACAACGATATGGCATTTATTCTATTGCATTTAGCATATATAAACATTCAGCCTGATTCTGACGGTGTTAAATAAAAACTGGGGAATGTCAATCGTATGCTATATCTTTATTGGTAAAATTTGTAAATTGCATGTGATTGGTTTACTCACAGAGCACTTAGGAGTTCTTAAGAACTCGTTGAAGGTGTCCGTGCGTTCCAGATCGAATTGTTAGTTTTTAAGGAGAGAGGAAAATCGGACGGTACCCGTAAAAATCCTATCCTCCTATTCACTTCCGCCGCCCAGGCTAACATCGGACTTTAGTCGGTACTGTTTGCGCCCAAATTCTCCATATAGGTAGTAATGATGATGATGATTTCTCTTGTGTTTAAATTTCTAAAAAAATCTGCTGAAGCACTGCGTTTCTTCTTAAGGGTCTCATCATGGCTCAGGGTAAACTCTAACGCTTTGCAGGACGGCATGCCAAATAAAATGATAAATTTAATGAAGCTGTATACGTAGAAGGCACAAGTGTAATAGCTGGACCCAAGCGTTATGGTAGTGAGATCGAACGCATAACAAATGCCATCATCAATGCCATCAAACAAAGATTTCTGGTCTATTTTAAAGGACTGCCTTGCCCCAATTCTTCCAGCAGTGATCACGTCTACTATTAACACTTCTATTGAAACATGCAAATTTCCCACCACTTGGAAATTAGCTGAAGTAACACCTCTCCCTGAAATTGAAACCATGAACTGGCCAATAATAAAAGGTCAATTTTTCTTTGACTGATTTTATCAAAAGTTTGTGACAGGGTCGTACACAATCAATTCACTTCGGCAACAAAAAATGGCATTCGACGGAAACACCTGTCATAGAAACAACTGACACTATTTTTAGAGCGGTAAACCAAAAGATGTTGACTTCGGCAGTGTGCTTAGACATGACCAAAGTCTTAGACAGCGTCAACCACGAAACCCTCATCTTGAAATTGAACAATGTGGGCACCTCGAACCCAGTTATCCAGTGGTTTTGTAGCTACCTTAATGAAAGACGATAACTAGTACGAATCCATTCAACATTGTCAGAACCCTTAGCCAATAACTGCGGCGTTCCGCAGGGAAGTATACTCGGACTACTTTTATTTATTGCCCCTTGTAAGGAAATCCAAGACAGTCTTGGATTCTGGATTCCACGCCGTGGATTCCGGATTCCCAGGTAAGGGATTCAAGTCTTTGTCAGTGGAACTTGGATTCTAGATTCCAATCTTTAGAAGGATTACAGATTCCTTGAGCTGTATTCTGGATTCCAAAGCCCAGGATTCCGGACTCCACAAGCACATTTTCCTAGATTCCGGATTCCACCAGCGAAAATTTCTTGGATTCCGGAATCTAAATTCCCTTATATGGGGCGATATTTAGCATATACACTAGCGATCTTCTTTCGGCACCACAGAAATGAAGCGTCCAATCCTTTAATGAAAGATACTGTAAACGCCTTTGCTGACTCAAGGGATGACTTGCATAGAATAGGCCAATGGTGTTCCAACAACCTTTTATTGTTGAACCCAAGCAAAATAAAACTTATGGTGTTTGGTAGCAGGTACCGGAACACATAGCCTGCGAAAACATCCGTTTTTCCTCGCTCTTCGCCGCTGGCGACGTTTCGCGCGGAGGAACAGAAATTCCATACTGATGACGTGAAATCTGTCCGTAACCCGGTCAGAAGGGCTGATTGGTCGACCGAGTAGTTGCATTGTAAAAGCTATTGTTTACGAATGACAGACAAAAGACAAAAGGCCACAAAGGTCAAATGCAAACGCGAAGAATCTCTAACAAAACAGCCAATATTTGTGGAATATAGTCTTCTCTAGAAGAACCATGTGAGTTTTGCTGGAGCTCGTTGGCGGATGAACGCAACACTTTACCAAATCGACCCGGAGATCTGTCAAATTAGGGGGTGTTTACATGACACCGGGGCGACTTTCGTGCCGCGACGAGTTCACTCCGGTTCCCTCTCATGGCTCTACATTTGTTTACATGATACCACCACAAAAAGTCATGCCGGCGCGAGTCGCACCGGGGCGAGAATTTCACTCCAGTACGAAATCTCGCAACGGTATCATGTAAACACGAAACGACCACCCGTTTCGGTGTGAAATCGGTCTAATGTTCGCGATTTTGAATCATACGTGCATTTTATAAAAATGAAGTGTACCTTCAAATAACGAGATCATATGTGAAATAACCCAGTCATCATGTAAACGCGATACGAAATCAAAAAGTCATGTCGGTATGAAACTCGCGCCGGTGCGAGTTTTCTCATGTAAACACCCCCTTAGACGAATATGTATTTGGAACCCCATGACTACCGGACTTATTATGTAAACATTGATTTGCGTCATCAGTATGGAATTTCTGCCCCTGAGTCGGAGATGTTCCTCCGCGCGAAACGTCCCCAGCGGTGAAGAGCGAGGAGAAACGGATGTTTTTGCAAGCTACGGAACACATCGCTATAGATCTTGGGGTGATCTTGGACACTAACCTATCCCATGACGAGCACATTACAAAAACTGTCTCCTCTTGAATGTCTTTTCTCAGTCAAATAAGCCGCAGAAAACATGTTTTTGACAAACACACCCTACTAACTATTTTGAATGCTTTAGTTTTTGGTAAAATTTTATATTGTTCGAACGTATGGGGGAATACATAAACAAGAAATATATGTAAATTACAAAGTATTCAGAACTTTGCTGCTCGAATTGCGACCAGTACGCCCAAATATGATCACATTACGTATACACCAGTTTTAAAAGAGCTTAAATGGCTACCAGTAGCAACAACTCAGTTATATTGTTAATGGCCCTTAAATGCCTTACATTTCTCGCACCGGAGTACCTTTCCTCCCAGTTCATTCAGCGAGGAGAAATAAGTATAAAGCGGTATCAGGGTCAAAATTCAGTTTCTAATAGGGACAGGCACAACGAAAGGCCAGCTCAACGTATTTAGGACAGGCACAGCGTATCGAGGACAGGCACAGCGTATCGAGAACAGGCACAGCGTGTTTAGGACAGGCACAGCGTATTGCGGACAGGCACATCGTATCGAGAACAGGCACAGCGTGTTTAGGACAGGCACAGCGTATCGAGAACAGGCACAGCGTGTTTAGGACAGGCACAGCGTGTTTAGGACAGGCACAGCGTATCGCGGACAGGCACAGCGTATCGAGAACAGGCACAGCGTGTTTAGGACAGGCACAGCGTATCGAGGACAGGCACAGCGTATCGCGGACAGGCACAGCGCATCGAGGAGAGGCACAGCGTATTGAGGACAGGATCAACGTATCAAGGACGACAGGCACAACGCCCAGCGTATCGAACTGAAAACCAAGAATCCAATAATCCCTTGCCAAAGGGGCAAAACACGGCGGCCGTACAGGTAAGTTCGTTCCGAGTGTTTTTTGTGTTATAAAAAGGAAAGAGATTTGTATATAAATGCACAATTTGAATGTCATTTAAATTCAAAACAAAAGAAAGGTTCGTTTCGAGAACCGATATTATTCTCTTGTTGGCATATTATACCAATGGTTAACATGTTATTCTTGACTAGTACGCTTCTTATAGTATTTCCTTTTCCAACTTTCATATCTACCCGCGGTCATCTTCTTTGGTATTTAAAAACAGAATGGAAAGGAAGCTGTCCTCGCTCACATGCGCAGAACATTTCAAGTTCTCAGATGTGTCGATAGTAATCACTTAAGTGAGGAATGGTTCGACTATTTACGATATAAATGTGAAGGGGCCATCAACATCCTTCAGTTGTCGGTACATGTATACAACATCCCAGCAACATTTATTGATCAAGCAGGAGATGTTTTGCGTATTTTAGAGGATGTCCGGGAAGAAGTACAGCAAGGTGGCTTTTCAAATACAGCCCAGTTGGGCAACATTTTTACTGGTTCTCCAGGAAGACCAGCCTTCAACATTCCAAAAGAAGTTCTTGAAATGTTTGTCGAAAACAAATTTACGATTAGTGCCATGGCAAGAATGTTAGAAGTGAGTCAATCTACAATCAAACGACGACTGCATTGTTATGGAATGTCAATTTCCTCTGAATATGCTGATTTGACTGACGAAGCTTTGGACGGTATTGTTCTACAGATACTTGAACAATTTCCTAAAACAGGCTATAAATGCATGATTGGTTATCTGTCAAGCAGAGGCTTCAGAGTCTAGGAAAAACTAGTCCGAGAGTCAATGAGAAGGGTTGATCCACAAGGTGTGATCGAGAGGTCAATCTCATTAAACATCGTTCAAAGAAGATATTCTGTTCCATGTCCGATGGCCCTTTGGCACATTGATGGCCATCACAAGCTGATAAGGTACCATCTACCATAATATTACAATGATCGTCACTGAATGTTGTAAGCAAATCATAGCTGAAAGCTTGGTGCTATTCTAGAAATATTCATAACTCACCCCAACGAATGTTTTCCATTTTAATCCCGACACCACTGCTCAAAAGAATGGTGTTTTAAATGTACAAATAACAATATACTCACTTGCATTATTTTTTATACAGATGGGGCTTGGTCACCCATGCTGGCATAGTCGGATATACCCGAAAAATTATGTATATGCAATGTAGCACTAACAACAAGGCATGTACTGTCCTAGCTGCATTTTTGGAAGCTGTTGAAAACTTTGGAGTTCCTTCCAGAATACGGGGAGATCGTGGGGTAGAAAATGTAGATGTGGCGAGGTACATGCTGTACTATCCTTCAAGAGGACCAGACAGAGGAAGTTTCATTTAGGGTAAAAGTGTTCATAATCAACGAATTGAACGTCTGTGGCGAGACTTGTATATTGACTGTATTCACATTTACTATGAAGGCTTTAGGTACCTGGAGGATCAAGGCCTTCTTCAAATAGACAATGAACTTCATCTGTACTGTCTGCATTATGTTTTCTTGCCACGTATCAATCAACACCTTGCAGATTTTCGCAATGGTTGGGATTGCCACCCGCTCTCAACGGAGGGGAATAGGACCCCCAACCAGCTTTGGATTGAAGGACTTCTCAGAAGTGACAACCCTCTCTTAGGTCAAGATGTTACTTTAACTACACAGGTAGGCCCTAATTCGAAGGTATATATTATTCTTTAACAGTAAACAAACCTCAATTTATATTTTGATAACTCAACCTAAGCTCCCATCTTGTAACATTTGCTGAAGGTATCATTATATACCACTTTTCATTGCTTTCTATCACTCTTACAAATGTCTAAACTGGTTTCAGTTACATGTTCCTGTCACACTAAAATGTGGAAATAACCAGAAATTAGTATTGCATAAGGAATTTGAGAACAGTACCTTTCAGCTGTTCACAGCAAAAGTTTATAATAAGGCTGTGTTTAGAGCTCTGATTTTGATGATAATGATGAGCATTTTCCAGTATAATTAGTGCTGATAATCATAGAGATAGAAAAAATGCAATTTCAAATGCAAATAAATTAGTGGACAAGGCACTCTGTTCTTAAATTAAGTATACAGCTGTAGAACAACAACAAGAATATTAGACAGGCCTTGAATATATTACTAATGAGTGTTGCACTGATTTGTGTTGTAATTATTTAGGCCGAAATAGAATCCTATGGGATAGGCATGGAAGGACCAGTGCCTTTTTCAAGTAGCAGTGACAGTCCTTTAGAAATTCCACATATTCCTTGTCCTTTGCGTGCATGATCAGGATTTGACTGAGATGCATCAACACATTAATCCACTATCAAACAGTGATTGTTTTGGTTTGGACCTATACATCAGAACTGTAACCTATGTTTCAAATAAAGTAGCACTGTATGATTAGCTGTTCAGTAATAAGGCTACTTTCAGCTAACAAGAACTTAACAACTCACAACTATAGCAAACGATGCAGAGATTTGTCACTGTGACAGGTAGCGGCAACAAGATCACCAAGGGGTGAGTAACAGGTAAGTATGGCAGAGACAAAATGGCAACATTTGCACTTGTGTAACAAGTTGAAAAGTATCAGGGCACAAAAGGAGATGTGTTGCTGCAACTTATCAATGGGATGTGCCTCTGCGGCATTTTCGTCTGTGTGCAACATCTTCTTGTTTGTACAAATGCCATGATTTTGTCCCTGTTGCATGTCGCTGCTCTGCGTTCTTACTAAAAATAGATCTGCAAGTAGCCTATTTTCCATATAATATGTTGATTTTGTTACTCATGTTTTTTGGATGCAGTTAAAGTTCTAGCCCTTATACATCGATCAAGCATGAAGAGAATGAAAGAGGAATTTGGCACTTCCTAAGATGCCTAGCGTGAATTTCATCCAATCGCTTCGAGTCATTTTCTCGTCTCAGCAGTTACCACGGGACTAATAACAACTTGGAGTATAATCGGATGAAATTCAGGCTATAAGATGCCTTTCCATTCCCAATTAGCCTGGGAAATGGTTAAACTCTGGAACACATTTAAGTCACACTGAGTTTAAACTGAACAGTGAAAACCATATAACTGGGTACAACAATATTACATGGAACTGATAAACTCAACGAGAAAAGGGAATAGTTGAAACTTTATGATTTACCCATTAATTTTAATTATAAACCAATATTGCAACACACATTAATAGCAGCTACAGTAACAACAACAGTTACGTCCTTGGGTAAACCATTGCTTTAGGGGGGAGAAAGTGGTGAGAAGGGGAATAGGTTAAGGTAAGGTAAGGTAAGGTAATTTATTTTACGTCAAAAACACGGGGAATGGTTGCCCAAGTCTCCCGAGCCAGGGGCTCATGATAGAAGTGTTTGACATACATGTTAAAAGAAAGAGAAAAAGAAAAAAAAAAAAAAAGATTTAAAAACTATATATTAAAAAATACAATATTATCATACCATTGAATATCCTAAAAATATGCATTAAAAATACAATATTAAAAAACGATAAAAATACAACATGCCTATAAAGGAATCATTTGAGACAAGAACTGCATTGGCAGCCACCAAAGTTTGTTGTATTAAGATGATTGATAAAAGCTGGAACGTTTGCTGCATTTTTTGCTGCCGGCGGTAACTGATTCCAAATTCTAGAGATGATATAAGAATACGAGCCGTGGAAGAATCTGCTATTATAAGGGCGTTGTTCTACGTTTAGCCCGCTGCTTCTAAGATTGTATGGCGTGACCCGGGGCTTGAATAAGTTGGTGATATAACGTGGGCCATTTTCTTTAAAACACTTAAAAAATATTATCAGAGATTGTTCAATACGTCTATGTTCTAGCGTTCTCATGCCCAGCAGTTTGAGTAATGACTCGTAATTAGAAGTTTTCCCCGTGTTCATTACTGTACGTAGACCGTAGTAGTTAGCGTCTTCCATTTTTTTGTTGAGCGTTTTACCTATACCAATCAGTAAAGAATTACAATACTCAAAATGCGGTATTATGAAGCTCCTGTATAAAAGTAATAAAGTGTCTCTGGGTACTAAGCGCTTGAGGCGACGAAGTGCGGCAATCTTAGCGTATACTCTTTTCAGCATTACATTTGTGTGTTCTTTGAAAGATAACTCATTGTCCAGACATACTCCAAGGATCTTTAAGTGTTCTTTGATATCGATTAAGGTGCCATCAAACTGCAAATCGTAATTGTATGTTGAATTCCCAAGAATCATTGCTTGTGTCTTGTCCCCGTTGGCTTGCAGATAGTTGTAGTTAAGCCAGGTAGATACTTTTTCCAAGTCTTGATTTAAGACGTGTTGAAGCACAAGAGGACTTTCGTCCGCCATATATTCGGTTGTATCATCCGCGTAGAGGCGGAGGGAGGAGACGGAAACAGATTCGTTTATGTCGTTCATAAAGATGTTAAACAGTAAGGGGCTAAGGAGACTTCCCTGCGGGACGCCGCACTGTAAAAGTGACCAGCTAGAGCGCGTATTATTGCATATTACCCTTTGTTTACGGTCATGCAAAAATGATCTTAAAAGTTGTAGGGCTGGTTCTTGCAAGCCATACGCTTTTAACTTTGCTAGCAGCAGATTGTGGCAAATGCAGTCGAAGGCCTTGGAGAGATCGATAGCAACTACACCCACTTCTTTTTTTTCATCAAGTGCGCGTCTCCAATCATCTGTTAATTTGATCAACGCTGTAGCGCAGGAGTGTCCCTTAAGAAAACCCGACATGTTGGGCGAAAAAATTGGTGCAAAGGAGGCGTACATCTGGTCAAACAGCACTTTCTCAAATAGTTTGGAGATTGCAGAGATAACGCTCACTGGTCGGTAATTGTTTTTATCGGTCACATCGCCCTTCTTATGAATGGGGGTGACATTACTCATTCTCCATTCTTTGGGCAGAGTGCTCGTGCGAATACAGTAATTAAACAAAGACGTTAACGGAGTGGCCACGGCTATAGCGGAAAGTTTAACAATCTCTGGAGAGAAACCGTCGGGGCCAGTGGATTTCTTGGCATTCATTTTTAATACGTAGTTGGTTACGGTTTCTTTGTTGATTTCCTTAAAAGCAAAGTCAAGGTTGTATGATTTGCCTTTAATTGCTGCTATGCTAGGATGGTCGCCGAAATTCTCTTCCGTTAAGCTCAAGGCTGAGACCTGTATTCTTGGATTTACAAAGAAGTCGTTAAATACGTTGCTGGGATTGGATACGAGTTTCCCATCATCCAGAAGATGAATGTTAGCTGTGCCATCGGTATTAGATTTGTTGTTCGGAAGAATAGGTTTCATCTTTTTCCAGAATAAACCAGCAGATGATGTTCCAGAGGCTGCCTCGGCGCAGAAATTTTTGACTGCTCTTCTCTTTAGACCTGTAACTCTGTTCCGTTGTTCTTTGTACTTACACCAGTTTGAGTCTGTTGGTGCGCGACGGAATTTCTTGTAGAGTCGGTTTCGTATGCGAATCTGCTTTTGAATGTCTGGGCTGATCCACGGCAATTGGTTGTTACGAAGCTGTATTCGTTTTACAGGTGCGTGTTCGTCTAGGACTTGTTTATATAGGCCAGACCAATGTGCCCATATGTCATCGATGTTGTCATAAATATAAGCGCTGTCCCAGGGGACGTTTCTGAGATCAGAAAGAAATGTGTTCGAGTCTAAATACTTCAGGGATCTGAATTCTATTGTTCTTGCCTTAGGTCTCGGTAGCTTTTGTTTCCTCACAACAAAGATCAGGTCGTGATCGCTAATCCCGACTTGCAAAATTCCACTTGTCGCCAACCTCTCAGGGTGTGATGTTAAAACAATGTCAAGTAGAGTTCTTGAATAATTAGTTGTTCTTGTAGCCTCGTGAATAACATTCGTTAGACAGAATTGTTGGCTGAACTTGGTCAGATCTTTATTAGGGCCATTTGGGTTATCAGGTGATTCAAGCATATTCATATTAAAGTCCCCGATAAACATGACTTCTTTCCGTTTGACGTACATTTTCTCTGCTGCTGACGCACAGGCTGGAATAAAATCCTTGACTTTGCATTTACCAGGGGAGCGGTAGCAAGCACATACTAGAAACCAGTTATTAGCACACCCCTTTACGTCTAAACAGATCGATTCGATACCTTCAGGCTCAAATTTAACTTGTCGACGGGCCGTTACGTTTGATCTGATATAGACGAGTAATCCTCCACCTCCTTTTTTCCTGTCTCGTCGAATGATACGATATTGCGAGTGAGTAAATAAAGAAGTAGAGACAGATTCATCGATCTTACTTTCGCTGATAAACAGGATGTCGAAGGCGCATTTGTCGAGTAAATTGATGACTTCGTCCGACTTACCGAAGATGCTGTTGACGTTGAGATGGCCAATCTTCAAGTTTTTCTTATAGTAACCAGTAATGTTCGTAGTAAACCATTCTAACGGTGATTGGGATGACAGCGAGTCGCTCGCCGCTGAGTTGTCCAAATCGGGTTTTGCTGGGTCCGCAAATAAGGAGATCAATTCTTCAGGAGACGTGGTAAAAAATGGTAAAGTTCCTAGGCTGCAGCAATTGCACATCCATGGCTCTGATAAACTAGTTGGACCGAGCGGATCTCTGCGTTGACTGATGGAAAAACCGCCACATTTAATATGATAATTACTGTGGCAAGAAGAACACATCGATGAACGGTGGTTCACGGCGATAGTTCTTTGGCACGCCGGACATTTAGGTTTGTCGCCAGGGTTACTTTCCACGTCTCCCCCTCTTAGGAGAAGAATATTGTGTGTTGCCACAGCATTCGAGTAGTATAATGTTTTCCTGGATATGAATTTTCTTCGTAGATATCTCTTTCGGACAGGATTATACGCGAAGTCGACGTGAAGATGGCGTCGTCCGCAGTCACTTTGGCTGTTATAAAGTAGGTCTTCGATTACATGTTTCTGCTTGAAAGGGCAACTTTGGTCCACGGAAATAGTTGTCAAATTGAAGTAGATTGTATCTGAAATTTTGGTCCTAATTGGAAGCATCGTGGGTAAAGAAAACCACGCGAATAAGACCAGCAAGGCATAAACGTGGCAGGTCGCCATTACCCCTGGTTGAGAAACAAAAAGGGATAATAATCACTTTATGGATAAAGTAGAACAAGAAAAGGGCTTCTTGCTCAAACCCAACTGCACTGTACACCCCACCCCAAAGTCAAATGGTTGATTACTGTTATCACTTTTTATATTAATGGCTCTTCTTAATGTTGTTGATAGCCTGTGCTGAACTGTGGTTTGAAATGTAAAAATGAAACACAGCACCACAAGAAATACAAAAGGAAATAACCAAAAGAGACAATAGAAATTAATTGGTTTGCAGAATGGCTTAATATATCTTGTAAAACAGTCATTAATAATCTTGAACTATTAATTTAATTTCAACTCACAGTAGAACTTTGAAGGAACAACATTTCAAACTGCTGTAATAGTATCTTAAAGTGGATATGACACCAAATTTTTTTCCCTTGTTTTTCGTAGTTTGATATGTGTTTAAAACGACTTTGGTCTTAAAAAGCGCTTAAAATTTCATGAAAGCCATATTTTTTGACTTAAAAATGGCTCTATTTTGCTTAAAATTAGTCCCGGAGATTGGGGACTAGTTTAGCTTGATCGTGACGTCATGTGACGTAATATTGTGTACCTTTGCGGCCGTCTTATTACTTTGCTGCATCAGAATGTCGACCGATGTGAGCGATTCTTCGATGTCAGACTCATCGCAAAGCTGCCACGAGCTAAGTGAAGCCTCAGAAGAAGAACTTGAAGTTGTTACCGAGTTGTTACCTTCTTCTCCGCCATACTTGTATGCTGGTTTGGGTACACAGTACTACGTCACAACAGCACCACGTGACATTTTTGGCCGCGCGATGCCGGGGACATACTTTAGAGCCGAAAGCGCGTATTTCAAACGCGAAAAGATGACTCCAGAGACATTTTGACCGCATTTAAATATCGGAGACGTTTTCTAGACATATCAAACTACGAGAAACAGAAAAAAAAAAATTTCATGTCATATGCACTTTAAATAAACCGTAAAATACCTTTTACTGTGAATGCTAATCCACCACACCTGAAAAGATGGCGACTAGTACATTTACACATAATTCTCAGCACATGGAAACCCTAAAAATGCTCATAAAAACAAACAGTAAGGTTCTAGAAAATTCAAGCCTAGAATACACAATGCTGCACTAAAAAAGTATTGTGGAAAAATGTATGGCCACCATCTTTTTTCCGTACTGCGGATTGGAACTAGAACCTTTAACATCCTGAAAAAGTCCACTTTCTATTAAAGAGTTCTGAGTATTAATACAAAGACTGAAGATGCATCGGTATAGTCTGACTCATGATTACACTAAAACTGATGTGGGTAACAATCACTGCATAGAACAGTTACAACGTACAGCACTGTATGTGCTAAAATGTGAACAAAGCAAACTACTTATTGGGCGCTGTTTTCACCTAAGTTGAAACTTTTACTTTAGTGCAAGTCTAACCCTATACAGGTAGCTATTACCAGCATACAAGCATAGCCCTATGCCTCAATTTTTTTACTTAGCAATAATATTGTGCTTCACTTAATCTGAAGTAGGACCATTCCCATTTTAGACTTTTTCACTAAGCTCTACCATAACCCTTTCCCTGTATACGAACAGTCGCATCAAATGCTGACTCGATCGAACTGTTCATATGAAGTATGACATGTTGGTATTTTTACAGTATTGGTACAAGTATCAGGATCAGGCAACGTGTGACTGTTTGAGTCAGGCAGGAACCGAATGTTTATTTCTTTCGGCATCAAAGTTGATCCAGTCATGAACGCCAGCACTGACTTAATCCCAACACCTGAAACGTAACAGATTTGGAAACAGCACTGTAAAAAGCGTTTGTTACACAATAACATTAATGTTACATAGAGTGTATTTGCTGTGGTCATAGTGAAGGAGTAAAATAATAAACAATATTTGCTTTAAAATGCACTTTATATCCCAAATAGGAATGTCACACGTTTAACATGGCCATTGCAAACACACCATGTCAATGTATAGGACACACTAACATGACTGTAGCTTGAGGTGAATGCTTAGTTCTTTGCTTCCATTACTGCAGTCTTAAAATGGCTTTCAAAAGTCATCATGGAACTTCAAGAAATAAGTACATGTTATGATCTTATTAGTTAGAAAGAAAAACATTTTGCCCTAATAACACTTTTTAATACGATGATAAATATTATTGTACATTACTCTAATAATCATTTGGAAATGAATGGCGTCATTCGATCTTTTCTCATCACTATACCTTCCTTGTCATATGAACCTACCCTCTTTTCTCTTGCCAACTGTTTCAAGGTAGTCAAGCAGAAACTTGTAAGCAATGTTGTCTCTGTCACTGTCTGTCGCAGTCGGATCAATGATCGTTCTCTTTTGCAGGACGTCAACATCAATCACAGCCTCATTTACAGTAGGAAACACTAGGGACACTACTTTAGGATGGTCACGCAGCAAGGAATTGAGCTCCAAGACATCAAAGCCTTTTCTGATTTCCTCTAACTCTCTCAATCTCTTATGAACCACATGATAGACCATAATTTCATAGGCAATCTGTGCAACGTTATGAATGGTCAGGATTGCAGCACTGCAGCCACTCTCACCCATCAGGTTGTTTACCTTCTCATCTGAATTCAGGCTACCTATCTCACTTTCATTTACTTCAGCCATGTGTTTCAACACCTGCCACACATCAAAATCTGGCACATCATCTAGACAAACTACCTTTGAGGCACTCTCAGCACAGCCAGTTGACAAAAACTCCTTAACAGGTTTAGCTAAACCTGTGATCCAAACCTCTCCATGAATAATGGCATGTCCCATGACTTGTCCGACCATTCTGAAATACCCATTTAACACAAGCTGTTGTGAGTGGACAGGTACTTTGTGGTCTTCACGGCCTTCACAAATCTGAGGCTCATTAGAAGTGAGCACAGTTTCTATAGCAATTGAAAGAAACTCTTTCAATGGTCCCCCTACGTCTGCTGCCTCTTCCTCATAGTCCTCATCTTCTCCATCTTTGGAAACAAAATACACCACTGGTGGCCTTTGCAGCTTAACAGAACTGTTCTTGTAAATTCTGCAAAGTTCACGAAATGCATTTTTGGAGCGGTTGAAGGTAATTGCCATAGTAGGACCCATGCTTTTAACAACCCCTTCTTTAAAAATCTTCGGGATGTCATCAGCTGACAAACCTAACAAATACATGTCATAATGACTACATGTACAGGGTATCTGCAAGGGAACAAAGTACTGGGCAATTAATACAGTAATTCAATTTCCATTGTTCATTGGAAATTGAATACTTTAACAACATTAATACGGGCAGCACTAAAACACGGAATCCAGAATCCGGAAACGGAAACGGAAACGGAATCAAATATCAATGATAGAAAATTAAAGAATTTCACATTGCATAATTTAGTACAATCCAAAGAGAATTTGTTTCAGTTTTCTTGGCAGTCCCATTAAATATATTCTTGTTATTGTCTCTCGTGTCTTGTTATTGTGTGTTTTAGACATAAATTCAACTTTAATTTTTCGCCATGCTGAATGCTGATGGAATACTGGTGTAATTGAGTTTGCGTTGACGTACGTATTTTTGTTGACGAGGCTTATTAAACATGGCGCATTATTTTGATGTAATCAGTTGTGGAATCAACTAATGCATGCACAGTTCTCTATTCTCTATGGACTCCAATATACCATGGTTCTCTCGAGTAAGTTGTCTTGATAAATAAAACTGAACACTGTTAAAGACAACCCAGGAAAGACACCCAGGAAAAACTGGACGACGACGCCTTACAGCTATATAAACGATGCCTCTGTCGACTTAAACCTTTCACTGCCAGAGCCGGTGCTTGATAGAGTTTTGTAAGGTGACTCTACCTTTTGAGTCTGGGGACGAAATCCTGTGATGTGAACATTCAAATGCAAGCTCTCTGCCTGTACTTACACACGGTGCCATTTGTTTTTCAGAATTTGAGAAAATGAAATTGTGACATTTGGTTAAAATTTGGTTTTGGCTAAATTTGGCAGTGAGAAGGTTGAACGAAGTTTGTCTCCATATAACTTACCTCTTTCTAAAGGAACTAGTTATTGTCAGTGATGTTTTTTCTCCTCGCTTTGCTGTCCCATGAGAATTTGCATTCATTGCCAGAAGTGGTATGAAGAGTCTTTTCACTGGAATCGACTCCTCTAGTCGTACAGCAGTCTCCTCTGCCCAAGTAATTTATTCATTTTTTTTTATCTGTTTATTTATTTTATTGTCATTGCTAACATATTTTTTTACAAATCGATCGCTTGGAGCCTTCTTGCACGGATTCCGTATTCCGTTTCCGTTTCCGGATTCCGGATTCCGTGTTTTAGTGCTGCCCCATTAATACAATTCCACTACTTCAAGAACAATGATACAGTAAAGGAGTTTGACTGAGACTTGGTACGGACTGTTTGAAACTTTTCCAGATCCTCTAACAACTTAATACTGTCTATGAATTAATACCACTGATGATTGTAATCAGCACCAAGGATTTCTATGGAAGAAAGACACTTAAAAACCAAATCTACAGCAAATATAGTTTATGTTATGTTATCAAAACATTAATTATTTAGTCATGTACCCTCTGTCTTCTTTGATGGATTTTGGTCTTGAAGCATAGGAGGAGGTTCCCAGTCATCATCTACATCAATAGATACAGGAGTAGGGCCCAAATTGCCATCTCCATCTGGGAGGGAAAAACATACACTAATTATAACCAAAAGAGATAGTGTGTCTTCATTTCTCTAGATGAATCAAATCTCTTACAAAGAGTCATGCCTGTATTATTAGGTTGAATCATCCCTTGCATCAGGAGCGCGGTCAAAAGCATGGCAAGCCCAGCCAAGCCTGGCCAGGCCAGGCTTGCCAAGGTCTTGGCTGGGCTTGCCAGGAAAGCGTGGCCTGGAAAAGCCTGGTAAGCCTGGTCAAGGCCAGGGTTTTGAGGTAAACCTGGCCATAGAAGCGTGGCTTTTCTGGCCACACTAAAAATAGGCCGGCATTTAATGGCCTTCCCGGCCAGAAAACCAGAAACCGGGAAGGCCAAGAATTCCTGGCCATGTTCTACAAGTGGCAGCAATAAGAAGTGCAGAAACAATTTTTTTACAATATTTCTACCTTTTTATTATTATGACAATTAGAAATGCATTTTTTCACTCGATCAATACCAAACGTTCTTTAGGTAAATAGAAAATACAGAGTTTTAAGAAATTAAAGCAAGAAAGGGAAAAACCTAGATCATAAGGCTGCAACAAGTCCACTGAATGTCAGACAGTTCGCCCCCGACAACTAGCCCCCAGTATACAGACAATTAGCCCCCACCATACAGACAATTAGCCCCCACTATCTAGACGATTAGCCCCCAATGTGTAAACAAACTTCAATTACCCGATTTAAAATATCTTCTCTTACTGTTTTCGTTTTATATGCCCAGCCTTTCTGTTTTAAAGGAAGTTCCAAAGCACGTGCTGAAGAACCATCACATGGTTACTAAGCGTAGTTACGACGTAAATGGCATATCTTTACAATCATGTTTATTGCTAAGCGAATTACAGGCGGGGATGTGTGGGTTGTCCGAGTGACTCCCGCCCCTTAAAAAACAAATTCTTAACTTAAGCTAAAGCGAATTACAGGCGGGGACATGTGGGTTGTCCGAGTGACTCCCGCCCCTTGAAAAGAAAATTCTCCTTAGTCGAGCTTACAACGGATTAACTAAATGAGAGCATGCCTCCAGCAGCTGTTTTGAGTTTTTCTGACCGTCTTCATAGGCTTTCCATAGGCTGAAGAGTGTCTTCTGATACTTTCGATAAGTCTTACGCTGATGTCTTATCAGTCGTCTGTCCGACACGAGTCTGATTTGAAGGGAGACAAGTGCTGCTTCCTTGTGTAGGAGCTGAATTAGTACGTAGAGGGGCAACTGAGCTCTTCCCTTTGCTCGTCTGTTGAGGGCGTTGTGCCACCCCTCCAGGTCATTGTTGGTTCTGACGGCTTCCATGTACACGCTCCAAGTTGCTGGCCTTCCATATATTTAATCTAACCAAGTTTAATGAGCTTTTTGTCGATGAAAAGTAAAGTGAAAGTAATATGCGTACAATTACCTGCACATATATCAACCGCACGGTCCTACCGCACGTGAAAAAGATCGTTCGAAAAGGCCTGGGTTCAAAGAGAAGGGTTAGCTTAGGTCGTGTCATGCGTCGATCGACTTTAAGATTCCTTCAGACTTTAGGATTTCCTTCAGTCTGGTTCTCCTTTAAGATTTGTAACTGTACTCTATGTGCTAACCCAGATGTCAAGGATATTTTGCGTTCTCCAAGACCACCGTGAAGTTAATTAATCGAAAACAAAATCAATCGATTGAAACATCAAGAGAAGAGAAGGCAGGAGTACAACTGATTTGGTAATGTTTTTTTAACTTTATATATCACAATGTGGTTGGGGGCTAATCGTCTAGAAAGTGGGGGCTAATTGTTGGGGGCTAATTGTCTGGGGGGCGAATTGTCCAGATACCAGTCCACTACTCTCTTTCAACAAATTAGTTTGGTGCTCTAGCAAAACACAAATCTTTCAAAAAAAAATTGTTATGTCATATAAACTCAATTATTTCCATTCATGTCATTTCCACCATTGGGTACGGTAGCTCACAATGGCCTGCTCTCCAGTTGGCTTGATAAGTTTAATGGTTAAACGATTGCATCCGATAAATCGCTTAGATATAGGTCAGGATTCGACTCCCCATCAAGCTTTAATTTTTTCAGGTACTTGTTCAACCACTTAGATAATCATTATGTTCATTTAACTGCAAGGATCATTTCCATTTTTATATTACTGTTTCTTACTGTAATGTGTTCCTCGGATTTACCGTTCCTCGTAGGTCGAAAGTGTACTTGAAGTTACATGTGAACAGTTCCTCGCTTTGCATACTTTTTGAGCTTCCTTTTGATACAGTTCGTTCACATAATGAATGATCCGTTGAGGCAATAAAATGGCGTGGTCTTGGTGTGTTTAAGGTGTCTTAATGGTTAGATCAAAATTCCATACTCTAACCTGTGAGCTTTGTCCAATGGAACATGAACAACGGCCACAACACGTTTTTCGTCGCACTTCTTTGATTGATAATGTAGTCCAACATTTTCTTTCCCAACTTAAAAGAACAACGTTCAGTTTACCTCTTGCTTTTAACACTTCAAACGCGTTGGTTCATTTTAATTAAGAGGCAGTCTCTGTAAGATCCTCACATCGACTTTTGCCCACAAAATAGATTTCGCTCATAATTTTTCTGTAGACTTCTTTTAATAAGTATATAACAAATATCAAACTAGGTTGGAGAAATTCGCTTCTGTAAATTTTTTTTAACGAATTTTCTTTCGGCACCACATGAGGACCTGAGATGCTTGTGAAATATGCAAATTTTGTCAAAATTCAACCGATTGTTCCGGATAAAAGAGTGCGACCCAAAGCTTCCAATTTACTGGTTACTTTAATTGACCCTTTATCTTTAAAATAATACAGGTCAGAATCATCGACACCCTTTCGTTTAGAAAATCTGAGGAAACACACTTAGCCCCTTTGACCCATTTAGCGAAACATGCGATTTTAGCCAAATTCAGTGGATTAAATCTCAAAAGTGGCTCACACTTACTGGCTCTCCTACATATCACTGTGTAGTTCAATCCTTCAGCTACTGAATCGTGTTAAAAGTTTTGGCGGCCACTCAGTTTCGGTCGAGCAGTGAGTGACGAAACTTGCCTTACTTGGCCATTTCGCCGACGTTTTGCCATCGCGAGGTTCAGAACGATTGTCAGAATAGAAAGCGAGAAATCGGGTATATGCCACTCGAAAATTGTCCATTCCTTAAAGACTGCATACTTTAAATCACTGTTTTCCATGTGGCTATGGTTCTAACCCAACGAAGATGGGGGAGAAGGCGGTGAACGTGAGCTTTGTAATTACTGTCCGCCATGTTTTTGTAGTGTTTGGGAACGTATTAAGGAATCCGGAATCCGGAATCGGGAATGCGGAATTCGCAACCCTTTTCCTTTCGTTATTTGTGGAAAATCATTTCGCATTTACAATATTTTTTATATCTCTTTTTTTTTTAATCATCAAATATTAAGCAGGAAGTCTCAGAAGTCTCCTTAGCCTGCTCTAGGTACTAGGGGAATTCGATCCCTATCCAAACTGTCGCTGCTGTTGAAAGATGTCTCAATTTAAATATTTTACTTCTCATTAAAGAACAGCTGAACAGTGCAGATCTGAAGTGTCAATATGTCATTTTAAAGTTATATTATTTTCCTCGCTCTCGCTATTTTTCCTCGTCTTTTCCTTTCTAAGTGCTTGATTTTCGGGATCAGTGAGAAACGAACCGTCTTGGCCTAATAATAATATTAGCAGTAAGTTGTTACTTCTTTGCACTCCAAGAAATGTGAATGTTTTTGAATAGCCTGAGAATGACTTTTCTGGAGTTTAGAACAAACCGCTGTTGAGATTGATTCAGGCTCACAAAGTTAATGGGGATGACTGTAAACAAGCTCTAGCATGTGATAGGGAACACCCTCTTTCCCTCGTGCCGCTGCGCCCTTACTCCCGATGATGTCTCAGCTCTTATATACCGTGGGTTTTTAGCAAATTTTCTTTGCTGTGGAAAACATTTCAACAAACTGAATTGAAACATTAAGCCTCTCACATGAGGTCGCCTTCAAAAGGCAAGTAGGTGATTAGGCAAACAGTTTTTTTTTTTTTCACGTCATGCAAAAATCTAAAACTTGCTTAGTGGCCTGGCTATTCTCGCATGAAGTTCATTCGATGATACAACAGTGAGTCTGAAATGTTCAGTGTTCGAACACTGGAAAATTTTGCAAGAGGGCTGGGTAAATGCCCTTGACACCCTTTATGACTTATTCTTGATACTTAATAATCTTCTTTGTAAGGGTGAGAGTATAAATAAATACAACACGTTCTCACAGCTACGATAAATAGAATCTACCACATGGTTCGAATAAAGAGGGTTTCTTTAACTGAGCAGTTTATGATCTGCTTAATAGATAAATGCAGATCTCTATTTCTTACAAAAAGCAAATAAAACGGAATTGTCACAATTGCAATGAAATAAAATACAATTTAGATGTTCTAACATAACATAAAATGTTATATTATGTCATGTTAGAACATTAAGCCTAGCAGATAGTCAGGCTCTTCATTTGCTTTTAATGCATTCACAGAATGTTAATTGATTACTACAGCACAAATAAACCTTAGAAGTGAAAAAATGCAAATAAGCTTTTACATCAACCAGTTCCATTTATGAAATAATTCTACGTTCTTAGAAACAGTCTGTTTTTTTTTTTATTCTGTACACTTTTCTTCACTTGGTTTCTTTTATTTGTATATATTTATTTTAGGAATGTCAGGGAAATTGTTTTAAAGCCTGTGGAAAAGTCACTTTGTAGTAAACATCGGGTGACACGCGACTCCTCTGGCTACTTTACGTAGAAAACGAAGCAAAATTTGAATCTTCCTTACACTTAATTTATCCTTTTTCCCCATTTATTTTTGCCCAACGACTTCTTTAATAAAAAAAAGGACAGGGGTAAAAACAGAACAATTGAAGATACTTACTTGGCTTCACATGAACAAGGGTAACAAAAATCTCGCGGATTTCTTGAATGCGCTATTTGCCAGTTAATTGGTTTTTTTACAGTGAGGGGCAATCTTTTTTCTTTCATGGCCACGATAAGGATACGGACAGTTTTACCCGGCCGCCAGTATAACTATACCGAGACTGTGCTTACAGACAAGGCAAACCACCATCTTTTCTACTCATTCATGCGAACGATTAAACTTTCCCGCCCTTGCCAAAATTAGGTCATATTCGGTGATCTTCGTAGGTGAAAGGTTACAGCTTCTTAGAGGGTTCTTTACTTGGACAACGCACTTATTTAGAGGGAAAAAAATTGTCTTAACCGTGCGAGGAAGCACAAGCAAGATTTGCCATTCCGGCAAAGGAACACTTCGCAGGTGCATGTGCCATTTTGGTTGTTTGCCAGTAGCGTAAACTGCGATTTAGGTGGTCAGTGGGCTGTGGATTGCTTTGAAGAAGTTTAAGTCTAAGTTTGTAATCTAAGCGGGGCAGCTGTGACGTGCTAAGTATCGCAACTTTCAACCCTCGGTTTCAGGCGAAACTGTCGAAACTGGATGACCGCTAAATATCTGAGAATGATTCAGTAGCTGAAGAATGGAACTATACATAGTTGTTTGCTGTTTTGACAACTTATTTTCTATAATTATTATTTTATGTAACAGCTGAGGACACGTTTGAATAGCAGCAAAAAGCTAAGCTCGATAGGGGTTCCTTAATGCCTTGATCAGCCAAGGTTTCTGAGACATTATGTTCAATATCCTGTTAAGTTAAAGATGAAATAATTATTGTAATGCGAATTGAGCTTCGGCTAACGAAAAAAAAAACTATAAAACTGTACAATACTGCTCCAACAGGTGACATTTGAAAGGGTTACGAATTCCGCATTCCGGGATCCGGAAACGGAAACGGAATACGGAATACGGAATCAAATATCAATGATAGAAAATTAAAGAATTTCACATTGCATAATTCAGTACAATCCAAAGAGAACTGTTTTAGTTTATATTCTTGTTAATGTGTCTTGATAAGGGTTTGCCGTAGTGTGGGTTATAGCACTGCAAGGCCGATGAAAGTAATTTTACGATTAATTTTTATTCACGAGTCTATGGGTTCGATAATACGGTTAAATATTGCCTTTGTAGATAAATGTCAAGAATAGTAGTAGTTGGCCTCAGACCACACCACGTGATTGTCCCCAACTGAATGCTCAACACATGACCGACCCGTGACATGACCACAATTCCGGTGTTTTAGCAATAAGTTCAACTTTTTCGCCAAGCTGAATACTGATGGAATTCTGGTGTACCAGTAATTGAGTTTACGTTGACGTCCGTATTTTTGTTGAAGAGGCTTATTAAACATGGTGCATTGTTTTGATGTAATCAGTTGCGGAATCAAGCAAATGCATGCACAATTCTCTGTTCTCTTTTGACTCCACAATGCCATGGTTCTCTTGACTAAGTTGTCTTGATAAATAAAGCTGAACGCTGTTGAAAACAACCCAGAAAAGACACTCAGGAAAAACTTGACGGCGACGCCTTTCAGTTATATAAACGACGCCTCTGTCAATTTAAAGTAAGTCTGTCTCCATATAACTTACCTTTTTCTTAAGGAACTAGTTTTTGCCATTGCCGTTTTTCTCCTCGCTTTGTTGTCCTATTGCCGGAAGTGGTATTTTCACCGGAATCGACTCCTCTAGTGATACAGCAGTCTCCTCTACTCAGGTAATTTATTCATTTATGTCTTTTTTTCACCTGTTTAGTTATTTTATTGTCATTGCTAACATTTTTTTTTTCAAATCGATCGCTTAGAACCTTCTTTCACGGATTCCGTATTCCGTTTCCGTTTCCGTGATTTCGTTTCCATGTTTTAGTGCTGCCGTTCCAGATTCCTTACGTTCCACAAACCATACAAAAACATGGCGGACAGTGAGTTCACGTTCTACCGTCTTCTACCCCTTCTTCGTTGGTTTAGAACCATAGCCACATGGAAAACAGTGATTTAAAGTACGCAGTCTTTAGGAATGGACAACTTTCGAGTGGCATTTACCCGATTTGTCGCTTTCTATTCTGACAATCCTTCTGGACTTCGCGATGAAGAAACGCCGGCGAAATGGCCAAGTAAGGCAAGTTTCGTCACTCACCCCTCGACTGAAACTGAATGGCCGCCAAAAATTTTAACACGATTCAGTAGCTGAAGGATTGAGCTACACAGTGATATGCAGGAGAGCCAGTA
>JBBMOI010000009.1:9770000-9810000 GCA_038088405.1 Porites divaricata
AGGGATTTCTTTTTGGTCCTATTTTTCTTCCATTTTCTTTCCATTTTTTCCTTGATGCTAGGTTTCATACATGTGGTTATTGCTCATACAGATCAGTTTCATGTGATTTTAAGGGACAATTTCATAGTGTTAGTGTTGTTTCCCTTACCCCAATGAAATTGGTAAGGATTAATTTTCATGAGCCATTAAGATGGAAAGGCCATGAAAGGTCATGGTCAATGGAAATTTTCACTTCAAGTCATCAGTATTCCTTTTTATGACATAGTCTTTATATTCTGTATCATTCTGCTAAGAGAATTATTAATGCCTGCCAAATATAGAAAATGTAGTGATTTTTTCCTTCAAAAAAACCGAAGTACAACCACAATTAACTAACAAGCTATATTACAATGAATATATGTTAATCATGATAAAATGCAAATTAAATGTTATATTATTCATCTTGCTGAAAGGAAATAGTTATATTGTATCTATTAGAATTTTCCTGCTTTGAACATATGGGTACAGGGGTTTCAAAATGTTTTGAAGTTATAGGCAGCCGAGCCTGAAAAAGTAAGCGGCTGTGAAAATATTGAGGGGCTGCAAGTTGTGATTTAACAATGTCATAGTAAGGATAAACTATTATTGTTGGTCACCCTAAGGCTTGCCTGGTCAAGCCAGGCCATTGCTCTGTTATGGTATTGGCCGGGCTAGCCGCGGCTTCCCCGGATTTTTATTGCCTGGCCAGCCTGGCCTGTTCAAGCCGGGCTGGCCGCGGCTTCCCCGGCTCGCCTGGTCAAGCCTGGCCATTTGCTCTGTTATGGTATTGGCCAGGCTAGCCGCGGCTTCCCCGGATTTTTATCGCCTGGCCAGCCCGGCCTCGGCCGGGCTGACCGGGGCTTTTGGGCCGGGCTTTGACCCCGGCGTACCCCGGTCTGACCGGGCTCTTGATGCAAGAGATGATGCATATTTTTCACAATGGCTTGCTTGTTGTCCCATTTTAGACCAAATGGGTGGGAGTACATGTAGATACAGTTCAAATAGACAAAGAACAACTCCCTAGAGTCAGGACATCAAAAGGTAAGAAATGAAATGGGGCAATCCTAGTATGAAGTGATCTGAGAAAGGCATTTGTACTGTGCTTTCAAATAATAATATTATTTCAAAACAGTTAAAGTTATGGTAACTGATTTGACACAAAACAAAAACAACAATTTAAATTACTTATAAAAACATTTAAAAAACATATATACATTCTAAACTTAATGAACCACAAATAAAACATCCCATAAGGTGACACTTGCATTAGAGCAACACTCCTAATACTTTATATTGACACTGACCAGCTGTTTTCCAAGGGTTTCAATGGCATCCTCAACATTTATGCTAAACCGAAGTGCTTCTTCAAGGGCAGCTTCAGTTTCAGTTGGAAAAATCTCCTTAAGCTTCAACATATCTGGAAAGAAAAAAACGTCAAAAATCAGGGTACTTGCCAAAGTAGGTTAGGTTTTTGTTTTACTTATCAGCGTAAGTTTATTATTTATCTTACCACTGGTTTTGCTTTCCATCCCTGGTGTTTTCTGTGGAACAAATCAAATTTTATTTCAGAATATGGTTAATCAAAATTCACCACATAAGGGTAAAAAAATGCATGTAGAATATTTGCCAATTATGTTAAAACCTTTCTCAATCTTTAGACAAATGTATGATTACATATGATACAAGACGCTGTGGTAGCATATATTTGGGTGTGGTTTTACAAACATACTGTTTACCATCAAAGGAAGACTGTGCACTGTACTGTTCAATGCAAAAATCTATACCCCAATCTGCCTGTTTTCTTTTCTACTTGTAACTAAATGTTCTTTTTAAGAGGTTCCATCTCAATACTGAAATGAACTATACCTGTGTTTCCTCGCAAACATTTTCCTTTCACTGCTTTCAGTTTTGCATGAGCATAATACAAAGTGTATTTCATCTTGTAGTCTTTGACAATTTAACTTACTTCATGTAACTTTACAAATTTCTTCAACTTTTAACAAGTCTTACTTCACCTAACTTTCATCATAGTAAAAGGTAAATCCTTTACCCAACTTCTTTGCTGAACCACACAGCATATACAGTATGTTCCAGTCCATGACAAAAATCCTGTCACTTTATGACAATGTTTTAAAGCACATCTTTAACACAGATTTGCTCTCAGTCAAATTCCAACATAGGACACCAATGTTTACAGTGCAAACAGTAAGGTTTATCTCAGCTCCACTGATACTCTCACTTTAAGGAAGATCAACTGCCATAATTAATATGTCTTTTCACCCCCATCATATTGTACAGTGTATTCGTACTAGCAAGGGCGGATAAGTTCCTTAAGTCCAGTATCCACATGGATTAATAACAGAGTAACACATTGAATAAATTGCTATAGCACAGCACTGTTTACAAGAGCATTGTAAAAACTATTAACATATTAACATTTGATATACTACAGTATTCAACACTGCTTGTGCAAAGATCAACTTCAAAGTTGACAATATGTACACCCTTATAAGCTCATTATATGTCCTCATTCCTACATGTATTCAGATATAGACTCTGAAAATATTGTACTAATTTCTACATGGCTAACCCTTTCCAACAATACACATGTACCTTGACTATGACTGTTACCATAAAATTATCTCTAACATGAGAATCAACACCAATAATTCCCACAGTTAAAATGAATGAGTTGTAGTTCAGAGCCAAGAGTTTTTTAAATGCTTTACCCAGTACTGACTTTCACTGTATTCAAGCTAGAAAAATCGCCCAAATACTGTAACAATTTCTGGCAATTCTGTTAACATTTAAACAAAGATTAGAACTATTCTTGGTTTGCAACCACGTGACAAGGCGGCCATATTGGGGGTCAATACAATAGAAATTTTGCGCAAAAAATTTACATGAAAATAGTGTTTAGTTCCCTATGGAGAAATATGCTTTTGGTTCTTGACCACCAACATGGCCGCCGTAACGTCACGTGCAAACTAGCAATAGATTGTCTTGCAAGCTATGACACACTAGAATATCATTGATAACCAACAATCATTATTTCAATCATATCATTGACTGAAGCAATCCTTCTTTATTAATAGTACTGTAAATTAAAGCGTACAAACGCATTGCAACACATTGTCGTTCCACATTTTCCCCCAATACTACAACGTTTCCTTGACAGTACGGAGCATGAATCATCTTTGTAGCGTCGACATAAAATGAAGGTTCTGGATTTTTCTCGACATCAGTTGAAAGCTTAAATTAGCCAAAATAAACCCGGTGAATCAGAGGGACAAATACTTACTTAACACCCTATTTTGATACCTCACCCCACCTAAATAGCCTCTTCTTTTTTGCTTAGACAACAGATTATAAACCTTCCCATGTTTTCGAACAAATTTTGGACTTGCACTTAGTAAAAACCTCACACTCTTACAGTTACTTAGAACTGTACCGGTTTAAGTATGAACTATTTCTATTTTTAAAGTAACAATGAATTTTAGATGACAATGGTGTATTTTTCGGAATTCCCTTCCATACAGAAAGTCTCACTATCCGTGTTTTCTTTAAGAAAGATTTTAATTTCTTCATCGGTAGTCTGCTAGGTGCACGACCGCATCGAGAAAAATGATTAACCTTATATTTAAACCAACTGGATTGTAAGTTTTGTTATAAATAAATTTCCCGCGACGAGATCTCAGTTCAACTTCTTTTATTTCCTCCACAAAACAATTTTCCTCCCGTACAATTTACTCATTACCTTTTCTTGTCGTCACCTCACTGGAATCAAAACACTCTAAACACAAAACTTGCTGATAATGCAAAATCCCGACGCCCGGCACCGCATCACGTACAATATACACATGAAAAATACAAGGCACATGTATATTAGCAGTCACTCTGCTAAACAAAACTGACCGAATAAGAAGAATTGTTACCGCTATCAGTAGTTCCCAAACAAGCCTGAGTCCCTTTTGGTTTCAATTGTTGACAATCTTCTCAGTCTCAGCTTCCTTCATCAGAAGAGATTTTTATCAAAGGCAACTCCTTGTGTTCCGCATTGTGAAAATCAAAATAATTATTGTCACACTAATTACCAGCTACACAAATCTTGCGACTCTCAAACTGATACACATGCTCCTGTTCAAACTCGATTTTTCATGTACACTCTTCAGTGATATTCCGATTGTCAGTGCGTCTATGAGGTCCATGCATGTGGTCTTTGAATGTCTTGACAATTTCCTTGATTTTTCTTTGAGTTCGCGGACCAACCCATTATGAAAACACTCGGTGTTATTTTAGTGTGGGCCTACTGCGAACAGTGTGTGCATTTGTAAGTTTAACCCTCGATAACATACTTCAACATTTTATCCAAACTGCTTTTTCCTGCTCCTGTCAAATTATAGAGCGTTTTCACATGACGTCACGGCGGCCATATTGGTGTTCCAAAACAATAGAACGGCGGCCATGTTGGTGTACCAAGACAATCCTCTGGGAGTTGAACTCTTTTCTTAATATGTAAAAACTTTCTTTTGTTCCAATAAATTAGCATAGATGCTGGCCACGTGAGTGAAAACGCTCTATACCATTCTGCGGGTAGTTTCACATTTCAATCTGTCACTTTTGGCCAATGAAACATTATCAGTTAATCTTTGTTGTGAAATTGGCAACATTATTTACATATTTTTGGCGCCGTACGAACATGTTTTGATCACGTTTTGTCTAAGTTTTAAGGTTTTTCGTGGGAACGTATTCTATTTTTAAACTCTGCACGTGTCAACATGGTAGAAAAGTTTTTTTTTTTTTATGATTCCGCCAGAGAGTGTTGAGGATTTAAAAAAAAACTACATTTTGCATGATTTGCACTTACATGATTCCGAAGGTATGTTTTATGGATTTTGGTCTACTTTATGACAACGATCAAGGAGAATATGTAGTGTTGAATGACGTTCGCATGGCAGACATTCGCCTCGCTTCGCTTGTTTACTTGCCTTGTTTACCTTAGCACATATTGCGTGCCTATTGCACATTTGCGACAAAATAAACAAGTTTGCATTACTCTATTTGGGGCCCCGCCCAAATAAAAAACCACTCTATAACATGGATGATAATGAAAAAGTTTATAAACAACAACTTGGATTTGTGACTTAAAATTTCAGTGCCAGGTTTTAAGAGGTTCAAACACGAGTCAATGTATGGCTTGCTCACCAAACAAGTGACCTTTGTTGGTCATTTTAATGTTAGAGTTCATTTCCTGTAATTTCATATCAAGCAAGAAGCAATAATATTATGATCATAGCATACCAGTGTGTTTGTAGTATGGGGGGCTGGCGGATCATCAACTTCACTTTCCGGCACCTAAAATTAAAAAATAACAAACATAAGATAACTCAGTCTGTGACCTGTGTCTCTATGACTGCATCTCCTCCAGCAATTGCCATCCCAAATATAATCAGGCCCCCCTCCCTCCATCTTTTTTTTGTCTACTAGCCCTAATTATTTGTGAATTAGGGCTACGTAGGAAACAAAGGAAATTCAGAATCAACCTAGGTCAAATCAAAATTTACCTGAAATCAAATTTGAGCTGTAACACATATACATGTATGTACACAAATGAGTAGCTCTGTACCTGCACCACAGGGGGGTTGTTGGGAGGTCCTGCGAAGCTGTCCAGATTGTCAGTTTCGAAGGAAGATACGAGGAGATCATCATCTGAATCCTATAAATAATAGAAAATAGTTATACCAACTGCAGTTTCATTAACTAGACATTGTATTATGAATGTTGTCTACATCCCCAAGGAAGATCATAACCTTTGGAGGGAGGTCTCATAGGATTTCAAAGAAACTGGTTGGGGGGAAGGGGAGGGGGAGGTATAGCAATTTTGTAAAACAACAAAAATTAATTCACATTACACCAGGAAACCAAGGTCTTCCTGATTTCTGCAATTTTTGTCTCACCAATTAGTGCTATGCACTAGAGATTCTTGACACAATAGTAAAGTTCACTACTACTACTGCTACTGCTACTAAAGTAATGTCTGTTTCTATTTTTGCAAAAATGTGGGACACTACTGACACTGGAGGGTCAGGAATATTAAGTCACTTTACCTACCAGATAGCTTTTAAACTAGAACTATAACATTAGAAACCTGACACTTGTGGTCCTCAAATAAATTCGCTTCAACCTCCTGGTGGCAAAAGTTACAGGTGATAGCTGAGACTTGGGTACTGGATGTAAGCTAAAAACAATAAGAAGGATGATAAAATATTGGGTTGCAGAGCCCTTTTCAGTCTCCATGAAGCCAAATCAAAATTTGTTTTGGCTTCAATTTCCAGTTAGAAGGTGTCAAATGAACTTTCAAGGTCAGTCTGTGTAAAGGTAGCCACTTAATAACCTTACAAACCTTGCACTTGTGGTCCTCAAATATATTCAGTTTAACCTCCTCGTGACAATTGTCACAGGTGACGGTTGGCATCTGGGTACTGGATGCAGGCTAGAAGGAAAGAAAAACAATTCTATAATGCTTGTAAAACACCATACAGTTGTTTAACTTTAACATGGATGAGCTTGAAACCTTTCTACACCACTGAAACATACAAAAATACACCCAGCCTTATTGTAAGGAACCATTAATTACAGTGACCTGCTTAAGTATTGTAAAACACATTGTAGGCTGTGTACAATACCATGCACGAGAGTACTGAACAGTGTATCTTTGCAGCTTTTGGTAAGACTCTTTACACCATAAAAAAGACAAATAACCCTGCATCTACCTCAAATTGGTCTGATTCCTGTGGAAGTGCCACCAAAGGCACCACATAAATGCAGGCTGAGCCAATTGCAATGTTTTCACGTAGCCAGTTGATGGTATATCCTTGAGGACCCATAGGGATCTTATGAAGACTTCGCCAACCACTTCCTCCCCTCAATGTCTGATATAGTTGAAATTTGCCATTGGCTGCCTTAAGTCTTGGAAATAGTTTCTCTAGCTCATTTTGTAGGTGTTTGTGGTCACCATCCTTGCTCTCAAAGGTATGCCTCTTCTTGCCAAGTCCATGCCAAGAGAGAGTGTATAGTTCCTTGGAATTTGCTTTCATTATCAGCTAGGCAACAAAAAGTGCCTGTAAAGGTGTTTCGCACAAATAAAATCTTTTGTGTGGACTGTTGTCTTTTCTTGATTTGTCCTCTTGCTGGTCTACTTAAGGCTGGAAATGCACGTCTGTAACGAAACAAAATGTGCAATATATAGAGTGGGTTCTTAAAAACAGGTACATAATTATTAATAAAATTAATGGTGAAATGTTCAAATAAAATAACATCTACAAATTCTGACTTGGAAACGCTTCTACAAATGATACAACATCCAAGGCTGGACTGTAAGTATCTAAGAACTTTGTATCAGGGAACATAACAGTGGTGTATCCAGGGGAGTGCCCAGAAGACCTCCCCCCTCCCTCATTTTCAGGTCAAAATTAGGTCAGAAGTGCCATGAAAATTTATTGAAACTAAGCCCTTGGCCTAATCTCAGGGTATAGATAACCAGCCCCTCCCGTTATCTCAAGGTCTGGATCCGCCAGTGGATACCTCCCTCAGATGTACACTTCTCGTGAGAAAACATGGACTGGACTCCCTGTCCATTATAATATTTATAATGGACAGTAGAAGATAAAATAGGCAACCTGTGACAGTTAAGTGGCTTTAAGTTCGCCAGATACTTTTAAAAGACACTTCTTAGGACCAGTTTTACCACAATTACATAAATTTTGGTGCATTAAAAAGAATTTACATGTCTGGGTCTTAAAACATTCATGAGAAGGTATAATCTGAAAGTGAGAAGCCTAGTTCCATTTCGAAAGGAAGTCAAAATTCAACACAGCGACTACAAGATAAGCTTACTTTTGTTGTGCAAATATAAAGCTCACAAAACAAATAATAAAACAACAGATACCTGAAGTTGTCGGCTGCTCGAGTAGCAAACGAAATCGTCTCGGTTTGTTGGCCCTCTGTTCTTGAAGGTGAGGCTCCAGCGGCTGACATGCCGGGAGTTGCAGACGTAGCACAGATACTGTCGTCTATATTGTCTATTATCTCCTGCAGTTTCCTTTTAGTAAGATGGTTCATTTTCTAAGGTAAAAACACTGAGGACACTCGGTTTTGCACAACTCCAAAAAGGTTCTGGAAATGCGACCAGAAAGGCGCGTAAATTCCCCGTGAAGACTCATGGGACAGTGCTCGCTGTACAGTAGAAGAACGGTATTGCAGGCTCAGTAGTTGCTGTGCCTGTCCTCGATACCAGGGCGGATAAAGGTTGGTTGTGACTAGAATGGATACCTCAAAATCAGGTTGGACACTTTATGTTTATTAAACAACGCAATACTCTACTCCAAGCTATGCGAATTTAAAAAGTGGGGAAATCAGAGTAAAAGACAATTGTGCAAGGAAAAGAGTTGGATACAGGGTTTAGCACCGAAGTACAGTGATTAGGGTTAAGCGCCGTTTTACAAACGGTTAGCTTTCAGTAATGTAATGATCAACGCCATGTAAAGTACGTTAAAATTAACCGATCTCGGCAGGTAGCCCTTGATGGTGTAGTGGATACGGATGTGGATTATATATCAAATTACACGGGTTCAAGTCCTACGAACTACCTACTTTTTTTTTCTGTTTTCTTTCTTTTCTTATTTACTACTTTAAGTTATAAGACTCCTATCATGTATGTTGAGCGAAGATGACAATCTGACTTTGGGGTATCCATTCTAGTCACAACCGATAAAGGTTGGGCGGTGAAACGAGCGCGTCCGAGCAAAAAGGTGTGATGCAGTGGACTGGGACTCTGCTTAGAAATGTCGCTTGTTTTCGACCGGTCAGGGCTTGCGATGTGGTTTGTCCTTTAGGCACTGCCGCTGTCACTGAATTATGGCGGCTTGATTTTTTTCTTGCACTTCTTCCTAGTTCCTTTGTGCTGGTGCGCTGTCTCCGAGAGGCAAATGTTGCTATTTTTTGCGGGAGGTTTAGTTGGAGTAGACAAACATCTCTTTCAAAGGGTTTCTCTTATTACTTCCATGACTCTACCACTGAATTATATTTTCGTTCTACTACTCGCCAATGTCGGTGTTATTCCAAAACAAAAACAACTAAGTACTGTCTAAAACACGAAGGATCTCATCCATGTCATCCATGGCAAAACTAAAAGACAGCAGATCGTGTTTCATAACTAGATGACGTGTATTTTATAAATGCGTGCAGCTCGTGAAAGGTGAAATTATGCTAATTTCAATCAACATCATCCTTCTTTTTAATTTTGAAAAAAAACATCTCATACGTCTTTCTGTTTCTTCGAAACTTCAAAATTAGTTTCTCCTCAGTTTTTACTGTTTACCTTGCTTTGTTTTAGAGGGAAAAACGGAGAAAAACTTTACAACTAACCTCAGCAAATTTTGTTTACATGCGGTTGCCGGATTTGCGACGCATTGCGCGAATCGCCATGGCGCGTTGCACCCGAGAAGCAAAGTTTGAAGCAGTACAACGCCACTATATCAAAATATATCAATCTAATTTTTTGTTATGTTATATAAAATTTATCCCCCTTTAACATATGTAAAAATTAAGGTTAAGAAGTGTTAAGCTTTTGCAAACGAAACGGCGAAAGACGAATAGGTGATATTTAGTGGAAGGAGGAGGTATTCAACACTTTTAAATTAAACTCAAATTTTGGCATTATACGACCAACAAGTTTGACCTATAGGCATACAGACACAAACATATGAAACTGTTTATTGATACTGTTATGAAACGAATTTATCTATTTAATACTGTAGCCTGAAATAACAGAAAGAAAATAGGATTTCCGGTTTGCAAAAAGGAAAATTTCGCCGGCATTCAAGCGCACCGGAAGCGCGGAAAGAGCGCTCGTGCCAGTCCTACTCCGCATCACACATTAAATGAAGAGCGGAGCGCTCGTTTCACCGCCCAACATTTATCCGCCCTGCTCGATACGCTGTGCCTGTCCTTAATACATTGAGCTGGCCTTTCGCTGTGCCTGTGCCTATCAGGAACCGAATTTTGACCCTGATGCCGCTTTATAAATAAGCGGCGTGCTACGAGAAGTTCACAGATGCAGAACATTCCACATTTCAAGACTGCTAGTGGTCAGAAGACATTTTATCATAGACTAGTCAGTATTTGGAACTCCTGGAAAGCTATCTTAAAATTAAAACTCCTGAGCCAGTATCTGCCTTTAAGTTCGATTAAAACTCTTGAGTCAGTATCTGCCTTTAAGTTCAATCTGAACCGTAAAGTCGTCATGCAAGGATTACATAGATTCTTAAGTACTTTATCATGCCAATTAACTTTTAGTGTGAATATGTTTCTTAGAGTTTTTACGTAGGTTTTAAAATTAATATAAATACATTATACTTCTGATAAAATATTATTGTAAATATGTTTAGCATCCTTAAAGCAAGTTTTTTACTGTAGTAAATTCTTATCTTTTTAGCTATATGTAATTAATTAAAATATGTACATAATTTACAGAAATATTTGAATTAAGAAATTACAATTATTGTCTTTGAAAAGCCTCTACGATAAAAGTCAACAAGAACGTGCTTACAACGGCATACGGTCTCGCTTGCTTGGAGATTAGATCGAGAAATGGAACGGCGATTAATTCTTTCCCCAAACAGGATTTACTCACTAAAGGTTTTTTTAATCATCGCCGAAAATAAATCGCTTACTCATCACAAGACCTATTTGCATACAATGGAAGTTTACAACACCCCACCATCGCAGTTTTCAGGGGCACCCAGCGTCAATTTTCGGAAAATATCTCTTCGGAAGACGATTTGAGATCTAGAATTTTCGGAACATTTGTTGTAAAATTTCTTGCTTGCCTGCCTCTCCTAGGATTTTTCGAACATCTAAAAAATGGTATAATTGCCAATTTTTAACTGATTTTTACCCTAAAAAGGTCACCCAGAATTTTCGGGAGCCTTTTTTCTGGCTGAAATTTTCGAAAAGGTAGGCTTTGATCCTATAATTTTCGGGCCACTAGACTTTCAGCTAGGAAATCCGATCAGATTAAAAATTTGTAGGGAATAAAAATATGCCTAAATCTACTATTTAAATATTAAAATACGCTTAACAATGCTATGTGGTTATTAATAAGAAATTTTGAACTATATTCTCGTTGGGTGTCCCTGAGTTTTGCTAATTAAGATTCTTATTTTTTTTCGACCACTCAGTAGTGTTCACTTGTTCCAAAGTAATCAACGCTTTCAATCGATAGAATTCGTGGACCAACACGTTTGGAAAAGCTCTAAATTAATCTCTCGCACTCTTTCTTCGCAAAACATGCGTGATTTCGATCACGCAACGATTCTTAGTCCCAGCTTTTACGGTTTCCGCAAGGGACGCCTGGCACAATGACCCCCCATTTGTGTATAAAATACGACGAAAAACCCAGGTTGGATACATCCAGAAAAATTGGGTGGGGTGTGCGGCACGCTTCCTGAAACCCTTATCCTATTTCCCTACCCTATTTCACACCTGATCAATAATTTGATACCCTCTTTCAGACCTGAAACCCTGGCCTCCGGCGCGTGACCGAAGCGCGTGACAAGCTGTTACGGCACGTACACGGTTGGCGTAAACATAACACAGCGGAGCACCATGGGTAATAAAATTTTGGTAAACTATCCATCCGAAAAAATTTGGTTATGACCTCACCGTCTGTCCGTCCGCCCGTACGTACAACCGTACGGACTTTCCGGGTAGGGGTAAGTACAAACGAATTCCTCCCCTCTCCCGTAGAGAGTTATGTCTCCTATTGTTTCAAAAGCCATTAGAAGTGATTGACAAATCAGAATCTGTAAACTGACAATTCAACTGACCAAATGTCATTCTCGTTCCCACAGCTTCGATCCTTTTGGTCAGCGGCGGGGATCGATCCTCGCTCATGACTTACAATGCTGAAAAAAACATCTTACACCGTTATAAGACGGGGAAAAAATTTCTAACTCCAGAGAGGTTTGGGAAAAATTCTTCCAGTAGAGTGTTTTCACATGACGTCACGGCGGCCATATTGGTGTCCCAAAACAATGAAACGGCGGCCATGTTGGTGTCCCAAACCAATCCTGTGGGAGTTGAACTCTTTTCTTATGCAAACGCTTTCTTTTGTTCCAATGAATTTGCATATATGCTGGTCACGTGAGTGAAAACACTCTATGCAAACTAAATCAGTAAAATCACCCATACCCCACTTCCCCACAAATGTCCAATGGTTATGTCAACCATTTAGGGGGTGAGGGAAGAAACGGATTTGACACTGTTGTAAATGTCATCCATGAACAAAATGGCTGGCGCGCGATCATGATATGGTGGTTTTCAAGACTAAAGTTTTGCATTTCAAGATTGAAAATACGCCGATAAAAGACGCAAACGGAAAGAGAAAGTTCAAAGTAGTCTGTAGAATACGTATACGTTATACATGTCGCAGAGTCCCGGTCAATTTGATGTTTCGTCTGTAAATGATGCTCAGCAATGTGATTCAGTTGACGTCACCATTCCTCGTCGCTCGTTTGTGTTCGGTCAGTCGCCCGAACCCAAAAGATCGTCATATTGAACACTACTACCCAGAGAAAAAAAGCTGTGACTATTATCATTGGACCTGGGAAAGAAACAAATTTTGATCGCTCAGAAAATCAGCCTCTTTTGTTCGTGACAAGTACGTGGAATTTGAATAAACGAGCAATAAGTGTTTGTAACTGATGTTGCAGTTCCATTAAGCTCGTGTTTAAACCAGCCTTTCTGAAACACTGTTGTATTAAAATGCTAGGTGGTTCAATAGTATTCCCGTGAGATTTTTATGATTCAAGCGGCCATTGCAGAAGTGTTAATGGGGACCTAAGGAACATGTCGGCACTTTTTATTGCGTGCAGAGGAGAAGGCGTTAAAACAGGGGCACCCAATGATTGTTTTCTGTTAAATATCTGTTCGGAGAAGCAAATATTGCCTATATAAATTTCTATTACTTGAGGACGGCTAAAAATTTCTAGATGACCGTTACACTCATGTATAATTTTCGAAGCTTATCTAATAAATTTCCTGTTATTTTCTGAAAGTCTAATTCTCGCATTTCACTTCCCAAGTTAGGCTATTTTTCGTAAGAAAACCTAAAATAATTTTCGGATTCAAAAATTTGATGGAGAGAGGAATTTGGAAATGTATCACTTTCGTAATAACTCAAATTTCATCTAAAATTTTCGGGAAATAATACTGAAGCCCTTTTAATTCCGAGAAGACTCAAGTTCGGCTAGGATAACCGAACAGATGCAAATTTTACAGCACCTCTTAGAATGCATTTCTAAAGATGTAAAAGAACTCTGGATAGCCTAAAAAGTGTTTTCATTGTATTTAGGAGGAAACCGTCGCTGGGTGCCCCTGTTAAAAGAAGAGCACTGCACTGCCCTGGCCTGCATAAGAACAAGGCTGAGCAATAAAACGACTGAAAAATGGCCGTTTATTGGAATTTTGGAATGGACAACAATCAGTTTCGATATTCTGATATGTCTTATTCAATTAATAAGTAGTTGATGGCGGCACTTTTGCTTGGTCGAGTGACCGAAAGAAGAGACTTAAAACAAAGAGTACTAACATTAATTTAATACCTTTTCTTATAAACAAATTCAGTGAAAGTCGTATTTTTCAACAAATTTTGACTTTCTAATCTTTTTCGATCTACTCCTCACTGTCAGAGTCCTCGTACTCAAGTTTTAGTGCATCAGTATCTCCACATACATTTTCACAGGGATCATCACTGTCACAGCAAAAACAGAGGTAGGTGCAATTCTAGACTTGCCTACCGTGAGTCGAGCTCAAACTTTTTCACGAGCGCGAAGCGCGAGCGGTAGATTTTTTTATGTTTTCTGCGGCCAACTACCGGAACCGGAAATGAGAAGCGAAGGACTTTGAGAAAGTCTGGTGCAATTCAAGCCTAAATTACGGCAGTGGCATCAATTGTTTGAGCATCGGTTCCTCAGTGACAGCCGCACTTGACCAATTGGACGATTGCTTCAGGAGCCGGTGCTTCTTTTGTCATAACGGGGATCCATTTATCCTCCCTTTTCTCCCACCCGAATCCACCCGGCCGTGGCAAAAGAGACAACACACTTTATCATTGTTCCAAACTATCATTTAATAGTGGGCGCGGAGAATTGCTTCATAAAGTGCCCCTTGTCATTGGTGGAAGCCTAACCGATTCCGCCTGATTTTTTCTCAACATACGCCATCTTTCTTTCTTGACTTCAGTAAGATACCGTTCCAAGCTGGTAAAGCTGCAGTGGCATATAAATTTATCCACAAGGGCCAATATCTCGTCTCAGGGGCACCCAGCGACGGTTTCCTCCTTAATACATTGAAAACACTTTTTAAGCTATCCAGAGCACTTTTAGATATCTAGAAATGCAAACTAGGGAGGCACTATAATATATAGATTTAGCCAAGGCTAAAAGCGAGGCTTCCATTAATAAATTTATAATTTCAATCAAGCAATAAACTTGTATTCCACAATAGGCCATTTGCAGTAAGAGGCATGTGACATCGTTTTTATGAAATTGAAAGTTATATGATTTTGCCTTCAAAAAACGATTAGTGGGTCATATCTTAAACAAAATAATGGTGATTTGGTTTTTCAAAACCGCACCATTTTCTTAAAATGAATAAGTTCGTAAATGGTCACGTGACCAAAATGTGATTTTTGAAATTATGAATTTCCTCTCTCTGAACACAAATTTTGCACTTAAACGGCAAGGAAAATGTTGAAAAGATGATGTGATAACGTTTACAGCACATCTGAGTGTAACTATGAAACGTTGAACAAGATATAAGCAAGAAGTAATTTTGGCCGCCATGTTGGAGGGCAAGAGCATGCCCTCCAACATGGCGGCCAATACAAACCACACTACTTTGCTGAAAAATCAAAGTGCCATAAAATATCTCCCTTAAATGCGTTTCCTCTCAAATTTCGGGTGTAAGATAATTTTTGTGTGCTCTAACAATTTTGGGCATCAGCAAGATTCCAACTCATTGTTTAAAGGAAGCATTGGTCACGTGACCTCTTAGTGCAAGTGGCCTATTCAGTTAACTTTAGATCACATTCATGTGACTGTTGAGGGAAAGGCTAAATGAGTTAGAGAAACAGCCTAAGATAGCCCAAGATATATAGCGTCATATATACACCCCCAAAATAGCAATCATCTTCGATCACATTTAAGAGCCATAAATTATGGCTCTTGATCACCGTAGACTAATTAGGCCTGGAGAATGTATTTAGGAGGAAACCTTCGCTGGGTGCCCCTGTTAAAAGAAGAGCACTGTACTGCCCTGCCCTGCATGAGAACAAGGCTGAACAATAAAACGACTGAAAAATGTCAAAAAAATACTTGACCTCGACGGGTCGACACCTGAGCCCGCGATACGGTCAAGTGATACTGGTCAGCGGATACCCTGTTTTGACAGTTGTCAATTGATCACAACATTGATCCGGTCCTTCTTTTTTGTAAGCTGGTCCTTGCATAAAAAATCGAATCCACTTATGTGTGCATTATCGGTTTTCCTGTGCTCTCTAACTACAGTCAAGGGACATAAGTATTCGTCACTTTAAAAAAAAATGCGCGAAATTTTTACCCCCGTTGTGCACTCTGTCAACAGGAAAACTGGATGCAGGGCGCGCGTTTGTTCAATAAAGGCGGGAAAAATTGGCAAAAATAGAAACAGACAAACATGCGACCAAGAGCACGGAAAAAAAAGCAAAGTTCCCGAAAGGAAAAAAAATAAGAGCTGTTTGTGTTTTGACACCTCGCTTATTCAGTCATTCAACATTAAGTTCAAGGTTAGGGCGCTAAAAAATAGTCATGTTGTTTTTGTTTTGCTTCTGAGAATTTATTTTTAGCGCTCATGAGTCGAAAAGGAGCTGAACTGTCCACAGAGACGAAAGAATTAATTATTACTCTGTCGGAATCCGTGCAAAACAAAGCGGAACTGTCAAGAATGTTGAACATTCCAAGAACGACTATCACGAGCGTTCTAATGAGTACCGAATGACTGGCACAGTGGAGACTTTGACGCGAAGTGGCAGGAAAAGGAGCTTCACAAATAGAGACAGAAATGCTTTAAAGCGTTCGGTTAAAAGTAATAGACGACTTACCTTGCAGGACATTACTGCAAAGCTAAACGAGTGCAAAACAAAGACTTTCAGCCAGAAAACCGTGCAAAGGGAGTTGCATTCGAAAGGATATAAAAGAAGGTTAGCGAAAAAGAAAATGGTGGTTCGGGAAGTGAATCGAAAAAAGCGAGTGAAGTGGTGTAAACAGCGAAGAAGTCGGACGGTAGACGACTATTGGAAAAAAGTAATATTTTCAGATGAAAGTCAGATCGTGCTCGGTACAAACAACCGTGTTTACATTTGGCGAAAAGACGACGAAAAGTATAACCCACATCTTGTTTGTTCTCGCTCTGAACGGAAGATAAATTTGATGATCTGGGGATGTATTTGTTATGATGGTGTTGGATCTCTGACTGCAGTTGAAGGCAACATCAACTCTGCCAAGTACATTGACATTCTAGACAAGAACTTATGGCCAGTAGTTGTCTGGTATTTTGAAGGAAAAGAATACTTGTTCATGGATGACAATGCGCCTGTTCACAGAGCCCGCACTGTAGAAAATTATAAAGATCAAAACGAAGTAACCTCAATGGAATGGCCAGCACAATCACCAGATTTAAATATAATAGAAAATATCTGGCTCTTCATGAAGAGAGAGCTACAAAAGTCCGCGGTAGATATCGCTACCAAAAATGATCTTCTGCGTGAAATCCAGACTCAAGTAGATTAAGGCCTGGGTCATTACAAGAGTTCTCAGAATTTTTAAAGGGGGGTGGTATAACGTAAAGTATTTTCAAAATATCCCTTGACTAACAATTTAAGGCCAATCATAACCAAGAAATCTTCCAATTTCATTTTAAAAATGGTTTATAACTGCATCACGTGACCAGCCACGCCCTGTTTTATCGAGAAATCCTTTGAGTTGAAACTCCCACCAGAAAGAGAGTAAACCGTTTTCCTTTAGTAGGTCCAAAAAGTGGCTACTAATAGTCTTCTTGTAAAAACAATCGGAATGAGGCGAGGTCAATAAACGTCTTTCTCCTGTCGATGATTTTAGTTAGAGGAGGACTGGCACTAGTCAGTGAACACCAATTGAACCTGCCAATTGTAATGCTTCGAACCATTTCGAGCTGATTTCGTAGACACTTTGTAGGGACAATGTTTTGATACAGAGAAATTGGAGATACTCGTTTGGCAAGTGGTGGGAATCGTTGGTTACAATTTTCGAACAATGGAGGGCGTGGTCGGTCACGTGACAAAATAATTTTAAAATTATTTTTTCAAGTTTCTTGAAGTTAAGTTTACTTTACCATATATCGTCCCTCGTGGATGTCTTTAACCATAGTTTTTGGAAACTGCACATAAAAACTATAAATTACTTAGATCCAGGAGCGTGTGGTGGAACAACGAATTGGATTATATAAGAAACCTTTACCAGTCCATACCTGATCGCCTGGACAACGTAATTAAGATGAAGGGTCATCTTACTAAATATTAAGGTGATTTTAAAGTTAGATTTGCTGAAAACGGTGTTAAAACTAGCGCCCGTAAAATGTAAACAAACGCCGCCATATTGAAAGTGACGAATACTTATGTCCCGCGACTGTAGCTAGAAAGTATGAGACTGAACATTGATCGCGATCTACTAAAACAATCAACTGGTCAGCGGACAGCTTCCAAATAAATCACGTCACCTCGATGAGTTGACACATGAGCACACGATATGGTCATTTGATACTGGCCAGTGGCTATCCTGTTTTGACAGCTGTCAATTGACCATTTTGTGAATGTCCAATATGCAAGATGTGGACTTGCCAAGACACGCCTGAGACACCCCTCCCTCCCTTTTGATAGTCTCCCCTACCCCACCCTAGAAATCTGTAGACGCGTATGTACGTCTACGTACGCTCGGTCAATAGGGACCTTAAGCAACCTAGACGACGAGCCGAGTGGACGCCGAACGGAAGTGTTCTCACGAAGCCGGCAACTTCTACGCATGTCAGTGATGTCGTCCACATGGCGTTCAGGACGTGACATCTGTTGATTTGCCGTCCTTAGGTGAACGTGAGCATTCAAAGCAATCTTTGACGTTTCTGTGCCCATTTTACCTTGTTTAATACCAATGTTTGAAAAAAGGAAACCTTTTTTGTACTTTGTGCCGAAGGTTGGGCCGTTGGAGGAAAGATTTCGAGAGATTTTCGGAAAACCGTGAGCCGTGGTTTTCAATGGCTTCGGCGGGAAAGAACCTGTGAGTAAAAGTAAAATGTTTATGTTCTCCTTAAATGCTTCTGAACTGTAATCCGTTTCCAGAAGCACTATCTAACTCGAAAAGGAAAAGGCGTTGATATTCGGGACCCTTGCATGAAAGAGACCGGTTAAAAATTCCAAGGAAAATCTCTCGAAGCATTTTCATCCACACTGTTCTTTTTTTGTTTATGTGTTTTGAGATGTACATGCATGTCTGCCTCTCGAAAGCAAGATTTTCACTACATTTCGTATATACTGTTTCCGGTAAACTTGATCAACGTGAACAGAGTCGTATATCCGTAGTAGATAAATGAATGGGACTGTACGGAAATCTTGCCTCCGGCAATTAAGTCCTGTAAAATGTATAGGAGAATCGAACAGTACAGAACTGGTTTTGTTGTCGATTGATTCGATTCAAACCTTTTCATTGATAAACGGTTTACTGATTTAAATCCTTCGGAAGTAGTTATAGGAGGATGCCTTACCATTCAATTTCGCCACCGATTATTTCTGTCATTTCTCTGATTAACTTCATACTAATTTCATCAGTACAAAAAATGACAAACTTAATGGGAAATTTTAGCCCGTCATGCACCCACTTTTTATTTCCTGTTTAACCCTGTCATATTTTGGGACTAAAAAATTTTTGAAATATTTTAAGTTTCCCATTAACTCTGTCATTTTTGTGGTTTTTGAACACTTTATGACATTAATGGCTCGCCCTGCGGGCTCGCGGAAATGACAGAAATAATCGGTGGCGAAATTGATGGTAAGGCATCCTCCTATAACTACTCAGGAAGAATTCAATCGCGAAAAATATTATTACAAAATATATTTAGAAAGGATTAATTATATTTATAAAAATAATTTTGATTTATTTATATTGTAGAAACCTTTATCAAATTGGTTTTGGGGGGTGGGTCGATTATAGAGTTTTTACGGGTTGTAGGGGTTAAACGAATTTTATTTTGTTTAAATACAATAACCATTTTCCTTTATTATTCTATCACATTCATCTAAATACATTTCTTGTTTGATTTCATCACTAGCTTTTAAGAATTTTTCTATCTGTTTTTGAAGAATACTTATAACTAAATTTTGTGCTTTGGTAGCATCATTTATATATAAGTTTAAATTAAATGTTTTGGTTTCTAGTTCTTTTAAAAATAATTCTTTTGCTTTTTCAGGATCTTTTTCTGCTAAAACAAAATTTTGCTTATAATCAAAAAGTTTTTCATTAATCTCTTTATTTTCTGGGTTTAAAGTAAATAGGGGAGGAATGGTAAAATCGAAAAAATCAGTAAATAAACTTCGATGATGTCTTTCTTTAATAATACCAAGATAATCATCAATGTTATTTTCAGTAAGATCGTGAATGTTTCTTACCAAATCTATCATTTTTTTGTATTTTTTTTTTAAATATTCATCATCTTTATCATTTGTATACATTAGATAAAAATATATAATAATATCAGCATTGTAATCATCTATTATTCCATTTATTGATTCTTTAAAAAATGAATCATTATTATAAACATTTGGGTCCATTAACGCAACTTTAAGATAAATATTATGTTGTTCTTTGATTGTTTTTCTTTTTTCTTTTTCCCAATCTGAAAGTGGTTTTTTTCCTCTGTCATATTTATTTAGATCAATCTTTTTTACTTTGTTAAAAAGAAGAGTTTTTTTATCATAATTATTATTAAAAAGTAAAGCAAATTTACTCTTGAAATTAAGTTCCCATGGTTCTTTTTTAAATATATTATTTTCTACTACATAGAGGCAGTTATCAGGAAAAAGATTATCAGTTCTGTTAAAACTAATTCCAAATCTATTATAAATATCTAACATATCAAAGTAGAAATCACACAAATCCATATGATGCCATACTTTGTTGTCAGGGGGGTACATTCGTAAATAATACAAAAGAATTTTGAAGGGGTGATTAAGGAATATTTCTTCTTTTTCTCTCATATCAAACGATTCTATTTCCATTACTGGTTCAATTTTAAAAAAATTGCATGATTTTAGTGCTATTGGTGGATCAACTTCAAAATCAAAAGAAGAATATTTGGTAACATTGGTGATCATTTTATATAAGGAATATATATTTTTAAATACATTTTAATTTTTAAAAAATCTTTTATTCCACTATTCTAAGCCGACAATACATTCCAGAGTTCCCTAGCAATTTCAATCGATGAAAGTAAACACAAAATCTATTTTCAGTTTTGCTGGTTGCTAGGGAACTCTGGAATGCAATCTATTGTTTTAAATGAAATGTGAGGTTATTTTTGATGAGATCATAATCAGGGGGTTTCCCTTCAAAATAATCTAAACAAATACTAAAATGGAATATCAAAGCCCTGAGGACCAAGATTTCTTGGTTGATGATGGTTACAAACATGACGAAGATCCTGATTATGTTCCTGAGAAAGAGGAATCATCCGATGATGAAAAATATGTTGTAAAAGGAAAAGATTTTCAGAAATTAACCAAAAAGGCAAAAAAACTCGGCGCCGAATCTCTTGATTATTCAAAGCGGAAAAATAACAAGTACGTTGTCAAGCTGCCAAGTGGAAAGAATTTGCATTTTGGCTCGTCGCAATATCCAGACTATTTAATTCACAAAGATAACGAGCGAAAAGAAAAATATCTTTCTCGGGCGATGAAGATAAAGAATAAGAAGGGTGAGTTGACTTATAAAAATCCAGAATCGGCTAATTTTTGGAGTGTTAAACTACTTTGGTCGGGGAATTAATTTAAAGGTTTAAAAAACAAAACAAATGGGAAGAGGATATCGATTTAATAATTTAATATTTCCTTTGAAAAAAATTTATTTAGCTATCAAGAGAATTAATGAAAAATTAAATTTACTTTATTCACCAGCACCTTCAGGAAGTTTATGGCCAACAATAAATTATTCTTCAGTCAGAAATAGCAAGGAGGAATTTAATTATATTTTGGATGAGGTTGAAAAATATCTTGATAGATTTAAAGAAGATTATGATGAAGTTGTAATTATAGAAAATGATGATGCAGCTTTTAATCAAGAGTTTCTTGGAATAGTAAATTTTTTGAATGAAGCAAGTGACTTTTATGCTACAACAGAAGATGAGTTATCAAAGAAAACACCGGATTGTATTAAAGAAAGATTTATTTCTATTGCGGAAGAGTTATGCAATTGCGGTATTTGTCCTGATGAGTTTTAGTCTTGAAACAAAATTGTTTCAAGACTGCGAAACAGAAAAATAGAATTAAAATTTAAAAAAATAAAACCAATAAATAAAGATGACCACTGATTTAACTAATCTTTCTATTTCAGAGCTAAAAAAAATAAAAAAAGATATAAAAAAAGAAATCAAAGCTGATTATAAAAAAAAGTTGATTGATGATATAAATAAGTTACAAAAAATAAGAGATAAAATCAAACCAAAACCAAAACCAAAACCAAAACCAAAACCAAAACCCAAAACATTTGAAGAGTATTTCCAGGATTGTATCAAGAATAAAACAATTCCGCCTGATACACCTTCTTATTTGCGCAAAGCACTTGAGAGAGCTCTCAAGGAATATGACCAAGGAATAGAAAAAGAGAAATCATCTTTGGAAGGATTTGCTAATAAATACGTAGTAAAAGGCGAAACTAGCATTACTCCATTCGAGTTTTTCAAATCCAAGGCTGCTTATCTTAAAGAGTTTCTCAGAAATCATCGAAATATTAAAGTCAGATTTGTTCTTGTTTGCATGATGGAACAAATGGGAAAGTCAAGCGATGGAAAGACAAGTCTTTCCATTCAAGATAAAGCTTATTTTAATTCTGAAACACATATCAATCTTGAATCAACTGATGTAAAAGAAATACTAACTAAAGTTATTCGCTCAATAATTGAAAAGATTGCAATTTATCAGAAGAATGGAAGTGGTTGGTACTTCAGGGAAATAGTACATCTTGAGATACATACTGCTGATTACAATCCAATGAGGGGTTCATCTTATATTCCCCTTCCAGATTGGATAATGCGAAAGAAAGCGATAGTAAGCATTCGAAATAAAGATGAGAAATGCTTTTTATGGTGTGTATTGAGATACCTTCATCCAAGAGACAAAAATGATTTTCGATTGACAGATTTGAAGCAAAAAGAAAATAGTTTGAATACAAAAGGAATTGCTTTTCCTGTCAAATTAAAAGACATTTCAAAATTTGAAAAACTCAATCCAGATCTTCCAGGGATAAATGTGTTTTCAGTCAATGAGAGAAATAAGTTTTATCCTCTCAGAATGGCACAGAGAGATCCTCAGAAAACAATCGATTTGTTTCTCTTTGAGGAAGATGGCAAATATCATTATTCTCTTATCAAAAGTTTTTCAAGATTATTTCGATCTCAAATAACATCGCGAACGAATGGTCGAATTCATATTTGTAAAAGATGCTTTAGTCATTTCTCAAAGGAAGAATTATTTCAGCGTCATATTGAATATTGTTCTTCCAATGAATCAGTTGTTGTAAAAATGCCAGCGAAAAATTCAAAGTTAGGATTTAAAAATTATTTTAAAAAGCTTCCAATACCTTTTGTAATTTACGCCGATTTTGAATGTTTTACTAAATCTATAGAAACATGTAAACCCAATCCAGCAGGTTCATATACACTTGGTTACCAGAAGCACGAACCGTCAGGATTTTGTTTTTATATAAAGGGAATAGTACCAAATATTTTTAAACCAATCTGTTTTACAAAACAGAAAGAAAGTGATAATGTCGCAGAAATATTTGTTTCAAAACTTGGCAAAGTGACTCAAAAACTTTACGACGATTTTTATCGTCATCCAAAACCTCTCAGATTAACAGAGGAAGAACAAGTATCTTTCAAAGAAGCCAGGATTTGTCATATTTGTTTAGGTAATTTAGATGGAGATAGAGTTCGTGATCATTGTCATTTTACCGGTCAATATCGAGGAGCTTCGCATAACAGCTGCAATTTACAGTGTAGAAAACCATTGATATTGCCTGTAATATTTCATAATCTTCAAGGTTACGATGCGCATTTGTTTATAAAAAAACTTTCTGGTGTCGAAGGCGAGTTAAACTGTATTCCATCGACAGAAGAGAAATATATATCGTTTTCAAAGAAGATTAAAGTCGACGAATATAAATCACGGAAAACTGGAGAGATGGTAACTTTGAATTTTGAAGTAAGATTCATTGATTCGTTCAAGTTTCTTCAGATGAGTCTTGCGAATCTTGTTGGAAACTTGCAACCAGATGATTTTCAAAATACAAAAGAGATAATGAAAGATAATATTGAACTTCTTACTCGGAAAGGTGTTTATCCATATGACTACGTTTCATCTCTTGAAAAGCTGACTGAAACACAACTTCCAACCAAAGAGCAATTTTATTCAAAACTGAATGATGAAGATATTTCGGATGATGATTACAGTCACGCAATCAATGTTTGGAATACATTCAAATGCCAAACAATAAGAGATTATCACGATCTTTATCTTAAAACAGACGTTCTTTTGTTGGCGGATGTTTTTGAAAACTTTCGTAAAACATGCCTGAAGCATTACAAACTGGATCCAGCGCATTACTATACTTCCCCTGGTTTGGCTTGGGATGCCTGTTTGAAAGAAACGGGCCAACAACTTGAATTACTGTGTGATTACGATATGTTGATGATGTTTGAGAGAGGAATCAGAGGAGGAATGACTCACATAGCAAAAAGATATTCAGAAGCAAATAACAAATATATGAAAGATTATGTCCCAGAAAAGCCTTCCAAATACATTCAATATCTTGATGCAAATAATCTCTATGGTTGGGCGATGTCTCAATCTCTTCCTACGGGTGGGTTTAAATGGATGAGTAATATTACAAAAGAAAAGGTGATGGAAATTCTTGAGAAAACAAATAGTAGCATGAATAACTCAGTCAAGAGAGGTTATATATTCGAGGTTGATTTAGAATATCCGAAGGAATTGTGGAAGTCACATAACGATTACCCACTTGCACCGGAGAAAATAAGAGTGGGAGGAGTGGAAAAACTCATTTCTCATTTTAAACCACATAAAAATTATGTAATACATTATCGTAATTTGAAGCAGTGTCTTGAGTTGGGTTTGAGAATTACAGCTGTTCATCGAGGAATATCTTTTAATCAGAGTTCTTGGATGGAGCCTTACATCAGGAAAAATACTGAACTTAGAAAAACAGCGACAAACAGTTTTGAGAAAGACTTTTTTAAACTAATGAATAATTCAGTTTTTGGGAAAACGATTGAAAACATCCGGAAAAGACAAAATGTGTTTCTGGTTGATAATCGAGAAAAAGCTGCAAAATTAACATGCAGACCAAACTTTGAACGGGTGACTATATTTGATAAAAATTTAGTTGCGTTTCACATGAAAAAGACAGAGGTGTATTTTAACAAACCAGTATATGTCGGCCAAGCTATTTTGGATTTGTCAAAGTTGTTGATGTTTGACTTTCATTATAATTTCATCCAAAAGAAATATTCTTATAAAAAAGCTAAGTTGTTATTTACAGATACAGATTCACTTATGTATGAGTTAAACACTGAGGATTTTTATAAAGACATAAAAGACGATATTAAAACCAAGTTCGACACTTCAGACTATTTGCCAAACCACAAATCTGGGATACAGACAGGATTAAATAAAAAAGTGATTGGAAAGTTCAAGGATGAAGTGGCTGGTCGGCAGATTACTAAATTTGTCGGACTTAGACCCAAACTTTATAGTTACAAAGTTGAAGAATCAAATACTGCCAAGAAATGCAAAGGAATAAAAAAAAATGTAGTGAAGAAGGGGATCGATTTTGAAGATTACGTTCGGTGTTTGTTTACGGGTGAAAAACAGATGCGAAAGATGAAAATCATTCGAAGCGATAAACATGATATTTATAGTAAGGAAGTTAATAAGTTAGCTTTGAGCGGGGATGATGATAAAAGGATTTTATGCAAAGATAAAGTGAATACATTGGCTATTCGATAAAAATGTATTTAAAGATTTTATATTAAAAATATAAAATCATGGAAGAAGAACGAGATTTTATTGAGTTTAAAAATATTAAATTTTATTGGCATCCTCTCATTAAAGATTATTTGGCTAGTAAATGCGGAAAAATATTAAGTTTAAAATGGGGGAAGAAAAAAATTTTGAAATTAATAAGTAATGAAAGGGGTTATCTTTTTTTCAATTTTTGCGACAATAAAAAACAAAGAATATATTACGCGCACCGCTTCATTTTTGAGACATTTAAAGGTGAGATTCCAGAAGGAATGCATACAGATCACATAGATGAATGCAAAGTTAACAATTCAATTTTCAATCTTCAGCTATTAACACCAAGAGAAAATAATAGAAAATCACACTGTAAAAAAGTTATTTCTTTAGACTTGGAGACTCAGAAAGAAATAACTTTTGATAGTTTGACAGAGGCGGCTGAATTTCATCAAATTTCAGTTGCTTCAGTCTGGCGTAATTGTAATAAAAAGACCAAATTTAGTATTACCAATAAAGGAAAAAACAAATTTCAATTTTTTTATTTATAAAATTATTTGTTTAAATTAATAATAAATGACTTACTCCGAAGCTGAAATAAAAAAATACTTTGAAATTATTAAAAAATATACCAAACCTAAAGAAGCTGAATCTAGTGAAACCGATCGAAAGACTCGCTGCTGGAACTGCCAAGAAACTGATTTTGAAATAGATAAAGGTTTTAAAATCTGTACAAACTGTGGTTGTCAAAATGAAGCTGTTCTTGGATACTTCGATAAAAGAGACCAAGATCGGCTACTTTTTAGAAAGAAAAGCATTTATCAAAGAAAGTACCATTTTGAAAAGAAAGTCAAACAAGTTTCCAAAAAACTTAAACTTACTGAAGATGAGAAGTATGATTTGTATTCAAAATTATTAGAAATAGATAACGAAATCATGGAAGAATTAAACAAGAAATTCAATCGAAAAAGAAGCATTAGCGTCATATTCCTTATAAAAAAAATCTTGGAAGAAATTAAAAATCCCAAACACAAACTTGTTGAACTGAATATTGGAGATCAAACTCTGGAGAATTATGAGAAGTGGTGGAACAGTTACAAATCTTTCAATTTACGCCTCTGTGAAAACACCAGTAAATGATCCCAGTCAAATACCCAAGAACTTCAGACTTAACAGGTGAGTTGAAAGTATAAACACAACCTCGACCAAGATTGAAATGTTTTCTAAATTCTCGAAAAGCGAGATTGAAAAGGAGATGATTAGATATTAATGATGAGTTTGATTTGCAACTGTGTCTAAAGTCAGACAATTTGTAAAGGATTTGATTAAAGGTTAATTTTTGAGTGAAATACTTTATATACAAATACTGATAAACCAAACAGGCTTTAATAAAGTTATCATCATAAAATTTTGTTTTATGAGATGGAAAGTAAAAGTTGACATATGATACAATTGATTCTAACATCTTTTATCTAAAAGACAGATAAAAGATGATAAATAATATTACAAATTATTTTATCAGAATCTTTTTTTATATTAAAAATAAATTCTTCTTTTTATATTTTGTAATAATCTTTATCTACTTAAAAAGAATATTATCTTGTTTTAGATGATAAATAATATTACAAATTATTTTATCAGAATCTTTTTTTATATTAAAAATAAATTCTTCTTTTTATATTTTGTACAAACCTTTTTCAATATTATTTTTTATTTTATCTTTGATTATTTTTACATTATTCAAGTCGTTTGGATTGGAGTATTTGAAAGAGTATTTATTTCCGTTTAATTTCGACTTTGCTGTTTTTCTCTTTCCATCCGAGATTAGTTTAATAGATCCAGTGTTAATCTGAAGTGATTTGGAAGCCTGATAGATCGAGTTAAAAAATTTTCTTTCACCAGTTGTCAGATTAGTTGCCAATATTTTTCTAGATTGAAACTCTGGATTGGAAGATTCGTTTAAGACACGTTTTAAATTATCGGGCCTGTTATTTTGCTTATCTCCGTCAACGTGCAAGATTTTAAAAAACTTGTTTGTTTCCTCGTTATTAAAGGCTTCCCAAATAAACTCGTGTTTTAACAAGCTGATTGGGTTTGAACCTTTTGGTCTAATCGATATTCTAATATGTCCATTCTTAGATGGCTTGTTACCGAGTTCTTTTCCTGTTCTTGAGTTATAAACACCACCGTTATCTGTTGTGAAGAAATTTGAATATGAAGGATGGAAATACTTTGCCATGATGAAAAATATTATTACAATTTATATTTATTTAATTTTATTTTTATAATAAAAATAAAATCTTTTATTTATATTATGTAATAATCTTTTACAAATATTTCTTGTTGTATTTTTTTGAAAATCTATCTGCAACAGGCGATTGGTCAATTATCATTTCGTCTATCAATTTCATTCGATCTATAAATTCTTGTTTATTGAATTCATCACCTCTCAAAGCTGATCGCAATTCAACCAATACTTTCTCATAAGTTGTAAATGCAATTTGTGACATTTCAATCTTTTTCTTGTAATTCTTCATTTTTGAAATCGAACTCACAATCACTCCAAGACCATTGATAACACCCAGGATTATTGGATTGAGTGTTATTCCTCCAGCAATTGTGCCAATTACAACCAGCCCTCCTCCAGACAGAGTAAGTGTTTCATCAAGAATTTTATATCGCTTGTAAGATTTCTTGAAACACCAGAATTTTTTGTGATAATGTTTATAGAAATCTTTGAGAGTTTTGATCTCTGATTCTGATAGTGAGTTATCAATGTGATTAAATTCAAACAAGTCCTTCATTTATTTATTAAAGTATATAACTACCATTTAGTTTCTCTTGAATCATTATCCTTTTAATGCCTCTGAGTCAAAGTCATAAAAATTAGGAGAAAACATAATTTTATTCAAAACTCCATCTTCAGTTGTAAAGTCAAAATCTTGATCGGGTACGTAATTAGCGTTATCTATAGTTAATGTTGAGCTGTAGTTACTCAAGTTAGCTTTTGTAACAATTGTATCAACACTATGCGCCAACCATAAAACATTTTTTTTTCCATTAAAACCATTTGGTAAACTAAAAAATTGTCTTTTACTTGAGGTAAGTAAAGTTAAATAACCAGCAGCTTTAGTATAAGATAAACTCATAAGATGTTGGTTATTTTGTTTATTTTTTTTAACTAAAGCAAAATCTCTATTATCCCAGTGATAAAAAACCAGGCATAAGGTATAATTTCTAAAATTATCAGAGGGATTTAAAGTAATAGTGTAATTATTAATATTTAATCCTTCCTTTTTGATATTACTCAAGTCTTTATCTGGGATAGTAATACCATTTAAAGCATGAAAGTGATTCAGGCCACTAATTATAATACCAGATGCCCCTCTTTTTAATTCGTAATTATTTGCATCTGTGAAGTCATAAATTTGTTCAAAGAATCGACTATAAACATGGTTTACCGTAAAAGGAATTAACTCTTTTACCATTCCAACTGTTGCAGCACTACTATTCAGATTTCTATTGAGAGCAAGATTCAATATGCTTAGATTATTTGCGTTAATGTCAACATTGAACTTTACTTGCGTTCTATAAATTTCAAATGATTTATGATAATCATAAACTTTATCTGGGTCGATATTGCTAACTTTGCTCATAATACCATAGGCAATCATGTAAACACCAGAAAACTGAAGTGGATACACAGCCAGATCATTTCCATTATTTGGAATATTAACCAAAATGTGAATAAAGAATCTGCTTCCAGTTGTCAACTTCTTGAAATTAATTATGACTCTATGGTAATACATAAATTGTGTTTGGTTTTTTGAATCGGTGAAACTATGTTGAAGTTTTTTTACACTAACATTTCCAAGTTTGAGGCCTTGTGACGTGTTGTTGTCAACACTTATCTGGGTTTTATGCCAAAGAAGATAATCAGTGTTAAGTATTTCAAGACAAAGGGTATAGTCAGCACCACCAACCAGTCTGAAAAAATTAAGCCCTATCTTATACTTATAACCACCTTGAAAATTCTTTAGTATTGTTGTATAAAGAACTCTTGTATTATATTCGTGAAAGTTTCCTTTAAGAGTTGGAAGGTAAGTTATCTTTTTTGGAATAAAACTAGTTCTATTATCTATTTCATCTGTCCATTGAGTTGGACTTGTCATCAGAAAAGCAAACTCATCCTTAAAATGACTTGGTTGAACTTGAGTTTGCTGCAGATGAACGTCAACATACTTTTTGGAGGCTGCATCCGAATCTGAAGTTGGATCTTCAAGATTAATTATTTTATGACCACCGATATTAAGATCTGAAGTCATGACCCTACTCCCGTCTTTTTTAAAGAAAGAACTGAAATCTTGGTTAGAAAGGCTATCGTCCACGTACTTTTTGGGAACGGCATCTGAGTTATTTGTTGGTGTAACAAGATTAATTATTTTTTTATTATTCATATTCATATGATTAGTCATCATATTTGATCCATCAACGTGGAGATAAGCAAGATCACCATAAGCCAATGGTATTGGTTGTTTGGAACCAGTTGGAGCTGGAAGATTAATTATTCTTTTGTTATTCATATCCAAATTTCCAGTCATTTTTCTTGTTCCATCCAGTTTCAAAAAGACACTGCCATCAACTTTGGAGTCATCAACATATTTTTTATTTGCAGCATCATCATTGTTTGATGGTGTTTTGAGATTTTTGATTGAGAATTGACTTTTCATATCAATATTTGAATCCACTGTCAAAAGTGATGTTTTTCCACCGCCAGAATTGGTATCAACATATTTCTTGGTTGCTGAATCTGAGTCAGATGTTGGTGCTCCAACATTTGACAATTTTTTTCCAACCATATCATAATTTCCATCTGCAGTGAGATTAAACCCAACACCTGGAGCTCCTTGAACTCCTTTTGCAAATTGAAAGTGATTAGAAGAGTGTTCATTAAATATTCCCATCTTATTTATTATTTAGATAATCAGTAAAGTTTTTTGAAATGGTTTTCTTTGGTTTGTTAACATAAAGAAATGAGAATGGTTTTCGTGTTGCCTCCCTGTAAACATTTTTATCAACTCCCAATTCAGATGATATTCTGTTGGCTTCTCTGGAAGATGGAAATTCGTACAAACAGTAATGAGAACAATTCAATCGAATATCTTTTGGAGTTTTGTAAAATGATTGACTCAGATAAATCACCGAACAATTTTTATGTCGACCTTGAATAAAATAATCAACGATTTGTCTCTGATTTTTATCACATACATAATCATCAAATATCACAAGTTTTTGATTATTTTCATAACCCATTTCTGTTACTGGAGTTATTTCATCATTACTCACAGACAGTATTTCATAGCCGAGTTTATGCGAGAATTTTCTCATTTTTTGCATCAGTCTCTTGTACTTATCCTGCTCCAAATTTCGAGCGTAAAGATAAATCTCATCATAATAGAGAAGTGGTTGCATTAACATGTGATAAAGCAAATTAGTTTTACCACTTCCACTATTTCCACAAATTAACATTCGAAATGTATCCGATGGCATGAAAGGAAACAACTGCTTGAGTTTTTTAACTCTTTTATCTCTGCTATCATAATTTGGTATCTCCATTTTATATAATAAATATATAAATGGATATTGAAGAAATGAAAAAATATTCACAAAATAAGATTGAAGCCGATAATCTTATTAAACAAATTCGACAAAAAATAAAAGAAACTACTTGGGAAAAACAGAATCTGAGAGAAGGATTTACTGAAACATTTCGACCTCTGATTTCTCAGTTTGAAGATCCTGGAAAGGGCTCCAAAACACAAAATATATTTACTCAAAACCAAAAAATGTTGCAAAATCAGTTTGCACTTACAGAAGGTATCAGAGCCAATCAAAAAGCTATTACAGACGGATTTAGTCAGTTTGAGAAATTGGCTGATATGCAAAAGTTAGGAGCTATTGAAGATGGAGAAGATGAAGAGGAAGAGGAAGATGATAAAAAAGACAGTGAAGATGATATAGACGATCAAGCTCAAGCTCCTTTACCAAAAGAGGATAAAACTCCTATAGCAAAATTTAATGTTAGTGATCTTGATGTTAATTTAAGTAAAAAAAAACTAGATTTATTATTTGAAAATGATTATGAAAATCCTCCTTCTTATTATTTTGATAAAAATATTGAAGAAGTTAATACATTAATTAATAAAGCTAATTTGGATTTACAAAAACTTGCTCAATCAATGTCTAATACTGCAGATATTGTATACGCAAAGGGTTATCAATTAGCTAAAGCTAGAAATCAAAAACCTCATAAAAAAACAAAAGAAAATATAAAATTTTTTAACGCATTAAGTATATATGCAAAAAATTTAAACGATCTTTTAATTTTCAAAGAAAAAAGTGGTTCTGGATTGTTCAGCAACCCCCAAGAACTGCTTCATAGATTTAAATTACTCAATGGATCTCTCGCTGCAGGAAACAATGGTGTGCTGCCTGAATTTATTCAAATAGCACATCGATTTAGAGATCTCGGGATCCTGTCTAATAAGCAACTTAATACGCTCCTTAGAAAAGTTATCTAGATATATTATAAATGAATGAAAGTGCTATTCATATTTCATCTGTTAAAAGAGAAAAAATAGGTGTAAACAAACCTCATGATTTCTTGGTTCAATTTAATCCTCCTTTGAAACTTGACCCACAATTCAGGCATTTTCTCGCCTTGGATAGGTTGTCAATGACTTATTCTTGGTACAACATCAGAAGTAGTTACAAAAACAATAAAATCAAATATACACATGATGGAACAACATGGCAGACTATCACCTTTACAGACGGAATGTATTCTTACTCTGACATTAATGATTACATTCATCAGTACATGGAACAAAAGAATCATCACACAACAGACGCAAAGGGAGTGAAGAATTACTCAATAAATCTGAATTTCATTCTCTCCACTTATCGTGTTTTGATAACACTTGAGGGAAGTTTTCAACTTGATCTGAGAGGAACAGATTTCGGAGAACTCATTGGATTTGAAAAGAAACTCTTGACTAAAACTGAGTATGGAACCAAGCTTCCAAATATTACAAAATCGATTGATTCTCTTAACATAAACGTAAGTGCTATAAAAGACTCCGTTGTAAATGGTGTTAATACAAACACAATTGCTGTTATTCCAACGGATAATTTAACAAGGTCGTATCCTTTCACATTTGAACCATTTAGACCTCTTTATTGTCCTGTCAGTTCTAATACCATTTCTGAAATGCATATTACAGTAAATGATTCACTCAGTCAACCTATTGACTTGAATGGTATTGATTGGTTTATGACACTGCTGCTTCGCCATACTGAAGATAGCAATGTTGTATAATTATATAAATAAAATGATGCGACAATCAGAGTTTAAAAAAAAATATGATCCTGATACAGGAAGATATTTAAGAAAACATATTTACGGAGAAGGAATAATGGATAACGTAAAATCTTTTCTTGGTAAAAATCCAACAAGAAAAAAAGTATCATTTACTCCACCTCCCAAACCAACCCCCACTGTATCTAAAAAGGCTGGTGACAAAATAGTAAAAATGCTTTCTGGTAAATATCCTCCATCTCCTAAAACAAATAATCGGCAAGAAATCAATAATAAAGTACTTCAAATTATGTCTGGATCTGGAAAGAAAAAATAATATAATCTAATTATTAAAATGAAGTCTTTTAGAAATCCAAAATATCTTGAAAGATATGAAGATGTTGTTTTTAATCTTGAACAAACGCTGGATGTAGCACCAGCAAATGGGGCCTACCAAAACAAAACAGGTCTTAGATTTATAGCTGATAACACAGGTGAGGCTACTCCATTTGATTGGTATAATGCAAGACTTTCTGTAGATTTTAAAGTTAACAAAGTGGCAGATGGGGCTGCTATTGATGCAGATGGGGCTACAGATAATATGGGAATTGTAAATGGTACTAGTTCTTTCATTGAAAAGTTAACTATTCTAGCTAACGGTCGAGATGTTTATAGTTGTAATTACGCAAATCATGTTGTCAATATTAAAAATTTGTTGGAGTATAATCCCTCCTATGTTAATAGTGTTGCAACAAATGAATTTTATTATCTTGACACATCACGAAATTCTAATAAAGCTGAATTTACTCTTAATGCTACTCCAGTTGTAACTGGAAGAAATGCAGATTATAACAAAGGTTTCGCTATGAGAAAAGCCCTTCTGGGAGACTCAGCAACAGTGCGATGTGAAATTCCTCTCAACAGATATTCATTTTTTGAATCTCTTGAGGACAAGCTTCTTCCAAATACAAAAATTGAGTTAAATATAGAATTAGAATCAGATGATAATATCATCTGGAGAACCAACGCAGGAGCAGACGCTGCTTGTAGAATTATTTTAACAAGATTGCAACTATTTGTTCCAAGGTTAGTATTCAACTCAGAAGGACAAAAACTTTACGCTGAAAATTACCTTAAACCTTACAAATGGACTTATCTTAATGAAGTAGTAGAAAGATCAAATAATAGTCAACAACAAACAGGCCAATTCAGGATTACTAATGGTATTTCTAAACCACGCCATGTTTTTGTTTGGGGAATTAACACTGCCAATATTGAATCACAAACAGCAAATCCATTTTTATACAACACTTTTAGTTTGGCAAACAATAGGAATATTTCACGTTGCTATCTAGAAGTTGGAAATGGAAATGAATATCCCGACATTCACTTTAAACCAGATACAGAACCAGCAAGAGTTTTCAGAGAAGTAATGGGTTATGTTTATGCTAATAATGATTTTCAAGGAGGCACTCTTCTAAATAGATCAAATTTTGAGAATCTTTTCCCACTTCTTTATTTTGATCTTACAAAACAAAAAATAGACTTGAAAGATGGAGTAACAAAATTATCTTTTCACTACGAACTAAATGGCAATCCAAACGCTAATTATAATATTTACGCTCTTGTTCTTCACGAACGAGAAGCGGAAATAGAACAGAAAAGTGGAAAACTACTTCTTAGAGCTTGAGAAAAAAATAATATAACTTAATATATAAAATGACAACTTATATTGAGTACAAGGTAAAACTTTCAGATGGACAAAAATCAAAACTATTTAATGCAATTCAAAATAAATCACCAATTACACTTCGATTAAAACATTCTCATCTCAGGGGGCCTGATGAGTTAATGTTAACCCAAAGACAGATTGAAAAAATAAAAAAATCATTGACAAATGGAACAGGTTCTGACTTGAAAATAAGCCAAACACAGATCAAAAGTTTAGTAAAACACGGAGGAAACTTATTCACAAGTCTGGCAAGAATTGGTGCTAAACTTCTTCCCCTTGCAGTAAAAGGAGTTTCAAAAGTTGCTCCAGCACTTGCTACTGGAGCTGCAAATGCACTTGGAGAAATAGGATTAAAAAAACTTTTTGGACGAGGTATTCCAATTCCAAAAAAGTTTTTCCCATTTCTTCCTCCTTTTGCTAATGAGTTTACTCAGGCACAAAAAGATCAAATTAACAAAGTTTTCAAGACAGGAGGAAGATTGGTTATCAAGCCGACTCAAAAACAAATAGAAGGTGGATTCCTGGGAACACTTGCATCAATCGGAATTCCAATGGCAGTTAGTCTGCTTCCAAAATTGTTTGGATCCGGCCTTCAGGTTGACAGGGGATCATCTAGTAATACGAGAAGTGTTTATGTTCCACCCACACAAGGAGAGGGTTACTATCCACCTCCCTTTATTGGAACTTGGGAAAACCCAATAGGAATGGGGGTAAAAAAAAAGGCAAAAAAAAAGCCCAAAGGCAAAGGTTTGCTACTGGGAAAAAACAGCCCATTCAACTCAATTCCCTTGATAGGAGACATTTTGTAATTAAACCCCTTTCAAACTTTGACTTGATGGAATGGGTGAAAAAACTTGGCCTGAGACATTTCAGAGGAATTTACAGTCGAGACAACCTTCCACAAAAGATAAAAAAAGAATGCGGAATAATTAATCTTGATGATATGCAAGGACCTGGCACGCACTGGGTTTGCTATAGAAACTTGGATTCAGTAGTCGAGTATTTTGATCCATTTGGTCTGATAATGCCGAATGAAGCTTTGAAGTATTTCAGGTCTTCTGGAAAACATATTGTTTATTCCTTGGATGAAATTCAAAATCGAAACACTGTTCTCTGTGGTTATTGGTGTCTTTACTATTTGTTTGAGAGACAGAATGGAAAAAGTATTTTGGATGTTATTCATAATCCTCATTTTGACAATGATAACAGTGATTTTATAAAAGAATACTTTGGAGGATAGATAAATATTATTACAAAATATAAAATAAGAAAATTATTTTTATATATAAAAAAGATTCCTTGAATAATAATTTGTAATAATATTTTTCAAGATTAAAATATAAAAGATAGATAAAGATTATTACAAAATTTGAATTAAATAAAAGTTTTTTATATATAAAAAAGATTCCTTGAATAATAATTTGTAATAATATTTTTCAAGATTAAATATAAAATTTATATTTAATCTGAATCCACTGGTGAATCCTTCAACTTCTTTACCTTCTCAACTTCTCTTTCCAATTCTTTAACAGTATCAACTATTGAATCAAATTTTGTGTAAATATCAATAAGTTTGTAAAGTTTCTTCTTTTTATCGGATTTGATTTTCAACCAAGAATATTCTCCTTTTCTTATTTTTTCCCACATCTCACATTCACCAGCCATTAACACTCTTGAAAGATCAGCATTTTTACTCCGAAGAGTCTCAAACTCATCAATTATCTTTGTCCTTATTTCTTTCTCAAAATCTTTGATAGTTTCAACATCCATTTTTTTTTCTATCTCTGAAAAAAATTTAGCTTCCATTTATCTTTAGTTTATATTAAATCTTCATATCTTGACCAATTCAACTCTCGCTGACATTTATCTAAACATTATATAAATGAAAGAATCATATTGCATTAAAGATAAAATGGTAACACCTTGCACCGAGCCAAGTGGTTACCAAACTGATAAAAGAGGAAGAAAACAATTCTTTTGTCATTGTGCTGTTTGTGGAATTAAAAAGGTGAGATATGTTAAAATGGCCCAAACTGGAGCTGGGGGAAAAAAAAGAAAAACTAAGAAGAAGTCAAAAAACTAATACGCCCGTCTGAGAAGGCGGGCAAGCAAACTGGAGGAGATGTCTTTGACACTGTTGTTGGGACAGCTGCAGATGCTTTTGTTGAACATGCTCTTCCTTGGATGGCAAAAAAAACAGTCGAAATGGGTCGGTATGGAGCAAGTGAATTAATGAGAAATAAAAATTTGCAAAAAAAGGCTGTAAATTATGGGATCAATAAATTAACTCCTTTTATTCAAGATTCTGTTGCATCAGCAATGGATCAACTTTCTACCAAAGTCAGACCCAAAAAGAGATATAAAACTAATCGACGTGATTTGGATGGAGCTGGAATTGATCCAATGACCGTTGTAAAAAAAGCACCAGAAATTGCAATGTCAACTACTCAAGAATTAATTCCATCTTTGAAACCAGTTTATGATCGATATAAATCTGGTGATATCATGAAATCAGCTTTTGGATCGGATCATGGTATTACATCTGGTAAATTCTGGAGACGACCAACAGCCGCTGAAGAAGCCAAGATGGGAATAATAAAAAAAGGATCCAATCCCGAGTTATTTTTCAGATTTGAAAAACCTTCTAGAAGAATGAAAAAGACAAGATTTTTTGAAAATAATCCAGAAGCTCTGGCAGATATGAATAATATCATTTCTGCCAATCCTGATACATGGCCTCAGATCCTGAGAACCAAATATCAGATTATTATTGATGAACACTTCTGGGAAAATAATCCTCTGGCAAGTGAGGGAGGAGCAATTGATATTCATAAAGCCATTCTCAAAGTTGCACCAAAAAAAGGATTTACACTTACTGGGCATAATTATACTGGCCCCGGTAATCCACTGGAATCTCAATTGAGATATGATCCTCAAACTGGCGAGATATTGGAAATATTTGAACAACCAACAGGGAGAACAGATGCTGTAAGTATGCAACACGATGTTGATTACTCTGTCTGCGGTAACAAACCATCTAGTGAACAAGTGAAGTGTAAAAATGAAGCTGATAGAAAAATGATAAAAGCCCTGGATGCAATTCCTCGAAACCAGAGACAATGGGGACATTCTTTAGCCAGAACAATGATTAATACAAAACAAAAACTTGGACTTGGACTTCAAAAAAACGCGCGTCGGCGTTGAGTAGTGATTGGTCTCAACAGCTGGCCGATGAACTTCACAAACCAATCACAAGAAACTTTCAAAAGAGATCAGTAATCTCAAATGGAATTGATGATATTTGGGCTGCTGATTTGGTTGAAATGCAAAAGTTTGCTAAGTGGAACAGGGGGATTAAGTATTTGTTGATGGTCATTGATGTGTTTAGCAAGTATGGTTGGATAAGAGGTCTGAAAAACAAAAAAACTGAAACTGTGAAAGAAGCATTTGATGATATTTTTGAAAGAGGGCGACAACCAAAGATGTTGTGGACTGATAAAGGTTCTGAGTTTATCAGCAAACATTTCAAAGATTTTTTGAAAAGCAAAGATATTAAACTATATCACACTGAAAATGAAGAGAAATCTAGTGTTGTTGAAAGATGGAATAAAACAATGAAAAACAAGATGTGGAAAATGTTTACTGTGAATAACAACACTGTTTACGCGGATAAGATAGATAAACTGGTTAATGATTATAATAATACGAGACATTCTAGTATTAAAATGACTCCTGTTGAAGCGAGTAAAAAGAAGAATGAAAAAACAGTTTGGTCTAATTTGTATGGCGAATCTATTTACTTGAAACCTGAGAAACCAAAGTTCGAGATTGGAGACCAAGTTAGAATTTCAAAGTATAAAAGAAAGGTATTTGATAAAGGTTACACGCCAAACTGGACAGAGGAGATATTTGTGATTAAACAGATTAATCCAACAAAACCTGTTACGTATTCAATTGTTGATCTGATGACAGAATCGATCAAGGGATCTTTTTACGAACAAGAATTACAGAAAACAAAACAGCAGACTTTTAGAATAGAAAAAATTATCAGACGAGATAACAAGAAAAAGATAGCATTAGTGAAATGGAGTGGATACCCTGATAAATTTAACTCATGGGTGAGTTTCAAGGACTTGGTTAATTTTTAATACAAATTTTGTATTAAAAATCCTTATCAGTTTATTCCTCAATGTCGGAAATAATTAAATCTTCAACATCACCAACCTCAACAGTCACATCATCATCACTTTCACTATCAACTTCTTCCTCAGTTATTGTTAGAAGAGATTCTCGAGGTTTCAATGGTCTTACATAGCACTCATGAACTTTTATTTGAATAGATGTTACAGTTTTGCTCAAAAATATTCCTTCAACTATCAACGCCATTTTGACATTGCAATACTGATCAATATATTTAAAAGGATTCAAATCTTTTTTCCCCTTGGTCTTGAATAGAGAAAGTATTTTCTTTGACTTCTCAGAGTAAATAAGTTTTGCGTAAAGAACTGGTGCGGCTGACTCATCTTTTCGTGTTTTCTTCTTTCCTTTTTTATCGGTATATTCAACCTGTTTGTAATAAAGGGGGGAAGACAAGGTTGATGCCATATCAGATCCGTATTCAGTTTCAAGATGTTTGCAGCATATTTCCCTGATATTATTCAAGGTATCAAAAAATGCTTTTTCCTCTGTATTTGGTTCGGTATCTTTTCCCCAGAGGCAAACTGGAATACTGTAACCAACAAGTTTGTTATTTTCTTGGTTTTTCTTTTCATTCACTCCAAAAGAGAAAAGAAACGGAGTTTCAATTACGAGAGCACCTTTCTTTTCATTTGGGTACTTGATTTCAATTGGGATTCGTTTGTATTTGATTTTGCTATCCTTTACTTTGAATTCTTTGGCTTCATTGAATACAATATTTTCTGGTGTGAGACGATCGTAACTTGACAACTGCATTTTATTATATAGAAATATTATTTTTTTAAATCATTTTTTTCCATAAATATAATTATCTAAAATTTTTTCATTTGGGTAAAAAGAACAAAAATTATTTACAGGATCATAAATAAGATATTCTCTATAAGAATCACTTTCTCTTCCACAAAGTTTATAAATAACATTTTTTGTTTCAATAAATGGATATTCTTTCCCCATTAAACCTTCTTTAAGATTTCCAATACCAAAACCTATATTTTTAAAATTTTCAATATTTATTCCCAAATCTTCAAAATTTTTTCTAAATCTTTCATTTTTGATATTTTCAAAATTTTTAACATCTTTAGCATCAATTTCACCTTTAAATCCATTGTGTGATTTTAAATATTCATCTTCAGTCATTAAATAATCATCAATTTCTGAATAATTAAGTTTTTCTTTAAAATGATTCAGAAATTGATCTTCATACATTATATTTAACATTGTTATAAAATCATTTTTATCAACTGATTTAAGAGGGGCTTTTTTA
>JBBMOI010000009.1:9815000-9825000 GCA_038088405.1 Porites divaricata
AGTATATATTAGGGAGCAAAAAATCTGGATAGTAGAAGTGTATTTTTTAGATGTGAATGACCCAAAATTCCTTTTCAAGAGCCACAGAGAAGTACAAGATAATGTTAAAATTGTCCATATCTCTACATTTTTTTCAAGACAGGGTAATTTGAGGTTACTTAACTGAAAAAATAAAGCCCAGGCAAACAAACGGGCTTAAGGTTTTATTAAGATTCATAGTTTTTGCCATAAAATAAGAATTTTGATGCTTGTTGAAGTTTCAAACATTTTGCTCACAACAAGGAAAAACACTCAGAATTGCGAGCACATGGGCAAAAACAGCCATGGTGACCCTATCTTTTCATTGCAGTGTTTGAATGTACTATATATGGCTGGCATTTGTTACAAGTTTGAAAAACGTCTGGATAGTATGTGAACATAATTTTCAAGGGAATTACCTTAAGTAGTTTTGTGGGAATTGGGATTCTACTGTATTATTTGCTGTGGCATTTCTTCATTTTCTTATTTTTGATACTTTAAATTTTGTGTCTTGGTAAGGTAACAATAATTTAATTGGATTGGACAGTTGATATGGGAAAATGTCTGATTCACATTCACATTATGGTACATAAAATTATATATCAGATATGCAGCATCATTTGAATGCCATTTCCTGAGGTGACTTTAGCCTGTACAACACATTTATGAAACTTATTTTCTCTTTCCTAGTTACCGCTACTGCAAGAACAAACCTTACCCCAAGTCACGTTTCTGTCGTGGTGTCCCAGGTGAGAAATATGTACCAGTAGGCAGAAAAGTATTTGGATATTTTAAACCACACTAAAAAATACAACTTATGAAAATAAGAACTGTTCAGAACCCTTTTTTGAGGGGCTTTTAAGAGATGGCATTTATTTATGTGTCCTTACACTCACTCTGTGTTGTAAACAGTGATTTACCTGTACAGTCAAGCCAGTCCTAATAATGCAAGGCTGCAATAACAGTGGGTCATCAGACATTTGTCCAACATTGCACTGATCAACGGTGCGAATATCTGAACAGCTATGTGACTGTACATCATCATTCTTTCGGAAAACCTTGCTTCTCGATCCTCAATCCTCGAGACGAGAGGATCGAGTCTCGAGCTTTGATGATCGAGTTTCAACTTACCTTGGAGCGGTACTGTAAGTATTATTTTTTTGGAGTTAAAATATTTGAAAACATCACTAACAACAATACTGATTTGACAGCCGCTCCGTAAACTTACTTTTAACTTTTATAGCCTCTTACTGTCTCAGTTGCCTTTCTCTTCTTTGTTTGAGTCATTATTTAACCAGACAAACATCCAGTATTCTGCAGTAATTTGAGCTTGGGCTTTTTCAGTTGCCCAGATTGCTCCAAAATGTTGGCAAAGCATCCGGCAAGTCTGCCCCGTTTTCTCATGGAACAGTCTGTACCAATAAATTCAAATACTTTTTGGCGGACCCCCATTCTTGAAAAGGGGCCCCCTGAAGCTATTTAAGGGGGCCCATTTGACTCTCATTGGCCAATTTCTAGAATAGACCCTGAATTCCTGAAATTAGTTTAAAGTAAAACAAAAGTGGAAAAATCATCGGCCTTCTCCTGTTTGAAAGATGCAACAACAGGTGGTCTGAATGAGCTTGTTGTGCTTTGACCAGTGGTGATGTATAGTCCGTGATGCATTGCAGCAAAATATGCTCTGTGTCACGGCGGCTTTCCAGGTGTATATTTTTTGTGTGTTGTGTTACAAATTGTCATTGAGCATTCTCCGTTACTTTAAATACACCAAGAGAGATGAAACTCAGCCACTGTTACAGATTTCCATGAGCCAAAGAAAACAAAAAAGAGTAGGTGCCACTGGAGCGAATAAGGCGTAAAATCAACAACCTGAGTAGTCCTTGTCTAATCGACAAGTACAGTGGAATGAAAAAAACGTTTTTTGCCCTGAGTATCCATTACGTAACATATTATAAATGTATTTGCAAATGTTGCTGCAAGGGCTGGTAAATATATAGGGCTGTTTGGAGACTCTGGTGTCTGTGTGTTCACATCTCTAGAACACACTCAAGACTCAAAATTTATGCATGGCATCAAGCAAAACTTGCATGTATTATTTTATTTTACTGACCATAGGACCAATAACAATAAAATCAAGATTTTTTGCAATTTCATTCCATCCATGAACCCATCCTTTTTACAAATTAATTTTTATTTAAGAAGCCTTATCTTGTAGATTTCTAAATCAAAAAGATTATGGAAGATTCCATGCATGTGGATAGCTTGTACGAACTGCAAGATGGAGTTGATGATATGCAGCATGCAATGCAGTGCTTTTGAGTTAAATTAAATGTGACCTTCTCTGGGAAAACGTACATTAACACTTTCATCAAACGGGCAAAAACTAACAGCTGATGAATGAATTGCGAACAGCCTTCCAAAGGGTTTTAACGGTTTGATAAATTTCTAATGGCTTTGGAAAGCATTGGAATGTATTGCCGAGATTTTCCAAACAGTTAGCGTTTGCTTCACATGTGTACTGAACAACGTAAACAGCATTCATGATCAATTTTTTTGTAGTAATATTGTTGTTTTGTGTTTTTAAAATGGTTACAGAAATCGCTTTTCAATGAAAACAAACCACCACTTTTGCATGATGTTATCTAAAAGGAAAATGAAAATTGGAAATTTTTGCGAATTTTGACTTTGGTCACTGTTGGAAGTGAAGGGGTCAATGTACTAATTTTTTGTAAATCTTTTTTGTGGCAGATGCTAAAATAAGGATTTATGACTTGGGACGAAAGAAGGCACGTGTGGATGAGCTACCACTTTGTATTCACATGGTTTCAGATGAGTATGAGCAGCTGTCAAGTGAAGCACTTGAGGCGGCACGCATCTGCTGTAATAAATATATGGTGAAGAACTGTGGTAAAGACTCCTTCCATCTACGCATGAGGCTTCATCCTTTCCATGTTATTAGGATCAACAAAATGTTGTCTTGTGCTGGAGCTGATAGGTGCGTTTGGATGCTTTTAATCCACATGTTAACCTTTTCAAAAAAAAATTCTTATAAGAGATTGTGGTTTCTTCCTCCTGAAATTGTCATGCAAAACATCAAGGAACAAGCCTCAGCTGCTTATACACGATCTATACCTCTTTGGTGACACTATGTTGATGACACATTCACCACTGTTCACAAAGATGAAATCGACGGTTTTCACGAACACCTTAATGGACAGACACAGGTTCAGGACGTGATCCATTCAACCAAAATTTCTGGAAATTTTGGTCCAAAACTGTCGAAAAAACTGGTCCACCTTTTGAGATGGACCACTTTTCCTGGTCAGGCCGGTCTGGATTTTGGTTGAATGGATTGGCCCACAGTTTACCAAGGAGATCAAGGAAAATGGTAAAATACCTTTTCTAAACTGCTTGGTCACTCGAGACAACAACGGACTACAAACAAAAATTTACAGAAAACTGACACATACTGACAGATTACTAGACCAGTGATTGACAACGTGACCTCTCGCAAGGTTAAAACTATACAAGACGAACACAACTAGTTTGCGACTTGTCTGACAGCCTACAAGACATGACTTACTACCTAAACAACATTTTTAGTACAACACAGACTTTGTTAGACAGAACACTCACAGTAACACTGATTCCAACACTCAGAACAAGGTCAACTCTGGCCCTGTTATGAGAGCGACAATACCGTACATCAGAAGCACCTCTGAGACTATCACACGTATACTATAACCTTACAATATTAGCCTGTGTAGCAGAGGTGCAAGAAAGAACTGGCGCATGAGAGGGAGACGCATGAGGGGAGAGGGAGCACCTGCCCAGAAGACCCACGAAAATTGTCTCCTGCCCCCAATCTAATAACCTGGTAGCTGCTGCGTGATAATATGTCAAGAATTTTGACAGAAAACTACTGACCTCCCACAAACAAAGCGTGCCGCCAAAAAGCATTGTACATTTTATCCTCAGTCTAAGTATATGTGATATAAATATCAGCTGGGTTATCTGATTATAGAGTGATGGAGTAACAAACTGATGGTTAACACACCGCTTAGAATTGTTTTTAACCATGGGCACAATAAATATGAAAGAACAAAGTCAAATTGAGTATCTTTTAAAGAATGCACACTGTGTATTATAAAAAGCTACTAATTATTATTCTCTGAGCTTACTTAGTCACAACTGTGTACAGACAGCAACGATCACAGCTTATGTGGAAAATGACCATTGCTTTTACTGTACCAAGTGGCAGCCTTTTTTGGAGCAGACATGTCTTACTAAGCAGACCTAAACTTCAAAACAAACTGACCCAAACATTTTCTGCTGCAGTAACGAGACACAAACAACAGACCTCAGGTCCCCTCTGAACAGCAAATTACATTGTATACAATAGTGAAAGGTTTTTCAAATTTGTGGCTCTGGTAAGTGTTTCATTTCATCAATCCTGTCCAAGTTTTCATGGTATGCCTTCCATTGACAACACAAACCAAGTTCTCTGAGCAGAGAATGTTTCCTCTGATCTTCATTGCAACGATTCACCACATCTTTTGTCTCTCGCCACTTCTGCTAATGCGTATCTGATGTCAATTCTTTCCATCGTGAATACCATTTGAACACTCAATTTTTCTTTAAAATTACAGCCACATACAAACCCTAGGATTTCACGGTAACGATCGTTTCTGGTACCGTGATCTTAAAGTAACGGAACCGAAAATAGTTTCCCAGTGACATGTCCTGATTTATTCAGACTGGGGGATCAAAATACACAAAATATAGTATTTTTCCACTCGGATTCTTAACTAGTACAGCAATTCTTTATGACTCAGCTTGTGTATAAATGAAATTTTAGAAAAAAACGTTACCGTTTTTCTATCGTCTGCCATCTTGAATCATTCCCAAAGTGCATTGCATGTTACTGATGACTCATAGTTTACAGCAACGATTGTTATGGCTTCCAGCGCCAAGGAAAAAAACATAAGATATGAGTCCAAAAGTTTAAAAACAATTAGAATGTAGTCTTTTAGTGACAATTTCACTGTGAAACTGATGATGAGGCCCAAATCTCTTTATGACAACACAAGGTCTGTAGTGAACATTTCAAGTGAGTATACTTACTCCTTTAGTTGGGTCGAAGAGGAGTCTTGAGTCTTTGACGCTTTTTGCACACACATTTAAAGGTGATGTTACACGGGACGATTCGCAACAACAATTTTTAGTGCAATACAGCATTGCAACATTACTTCAAATAGTTGCAACATTGTTCCAACATTGGAAGGCGGTGTTGTACTAAAAATCGTCGTTCCGAACCGTCCCATGTAACATCACCTTAACACTCTTAAATTGGCCTTCTTCTGACATTTTAATAATAGACATTGTTTTGTGTAAATAATAGTACACACTGATGTTCTGTAATTTTATGGTATATTTGATTTAACAACATGTTTCCAGAAAACTATTTCTGTACATTAAGAGAAATAAAAGTGGGTTCCCATGAATTTTCACCAAACCAAAAAATTGTTACCGATAGTTTCCCATGATCACTGGACACAGAACCGAAAAGTTGTTAATCCTTGGGATTTGAAATCCTAGGGCGTGATATCACATAGTTCCATTACCAGATTGAAGTGACCTCCAAGACCTGAACTTCGATTACACCATTTAGTGGTTTCAGGAGCTGGCAGTGTTATGGTTGTTGTCCATGTACTATTGATTGATGGTTTTCTCGCCCAGCGCGATTACTTTTTTCCCTCGGGAGCCTCTCAACCAATTGGAAATATTCACAGTCAAAGAATGTGGGTTAAATGATTTTTGTGGGCCTTCTGGTCAGGCTCTCCCTCTCCCCTCGCTTGTCTCCCTCTTACGTGTCTGTTCCTTCTTGCACCCACTACTTCCAAGTGCCTGCTGTGCAGACTATTACAATATACGTGTTGCACACAAACTGATAACCACTTTACAATGACCACTTTAAACTAATGTCAAGGATAAAGACAAACCAGAGGACAGTCAGGGAGAAGAACCTACTCATGAATTGACCTGAAAGTTTCCATAAAATCTTGTTAAATATAAGATTATTCTGAGTGAAATTTTTTTCAGCAGCTTCAAAAGCTATGCCTCTTTTGGAAAAAAATTACTTCATGGCAACCCATTATATTTCTCAAAAAATTTAACAAACGTCTTGTATAGTTTATTAAAATTATGCAGGCCTTTAAATTAGAAAGTGATTTTTGCAAGTGAGTTTTTTTTGGTTTGAGGAACACTTAAATACAGCTGTAAGTGAGAATTTTTTTTTGACTGAGCAAAACAGTTGGCTTACTTGTATGTCCTGCTGATACCAGTAGTTGTAAGAGGGATAGTAGGTGTGTTAACAAAAAAATATAACCTTGTTGTGCCATCAAATCATACTTATCAGGTAATCTCATTTGCCTACCATAATGCTACACTGCGAGAACTACTGTACACTGTAACCTGCAAGAATTCAGTGCCACATGTTCTGGTAATTAATCAGGGATCCTGTTTCTTGTGGCTTTGAGAAAATCAAATCCGTTGCATGGTATAATATGGGATTAGGTGAGGTCTCTGGGTAACTGACTGCCTACCCCTTCCATAAGTCACAATCTTGCCCTACATTGTAAGTAAGAAGTAAGCGATTATGTTGACTAAGGTGAGGGGTAGGTGGTCAGTTACCCAGAAATCTCAACTGACCTATTGATTTATTTTGGACTGATAATTGACGATTTTGTCTTTACAGGCTTCAGACTGGTATGCGTGGTGCTTTTGGTAAACCTCAGGGTACCGTGGCACGTGTCAACATTGGCCAAGTCATCATGTCTGTTAGAACTAAGGATGGTAACAAGGCTGCTGCTATTGAAGCCTTGAGAAGAGCCAAGTTTAAGTTCCCTGGAAGGCAAAAGGTAGGTTTGCCTGTACGATTGCCTTTCTTTTTGTAGCTTAGGATGGGGATTTAGTTCATATCTCAGTCAACCACTGGGGCACAATATTCTGTGCCTTCGTTGTTCTTGCTAAACCAGTTAGCTTTTCATGTCAGCATGAAAATAAATACCATCCAGTATAGTGTGAGCATAGCCTAAGAATTGCCCAATGAGGGCCATGTGAGCAGCTCATTTCTGAAATTGTAAAGTGCGCTTTTTGAAAAAGGAGTCCCAAGGTATGTGAAGATTAATATTATTGTTGTCACTTGGCTTGCAGTTAGTTTTCATCTCATTGCTAGGTAGCCTGAGAAAACAGTCGACATTTGGCAGTGCAACCACTGGTTTCCCCACCAAATGATCTCTGAGAAGTGCTTTTGGTTGGTTAAATCAAATTTCCCACAAAGCATGACAATCAGAAGCACTACCCAGATCTGGGTAATCACGCATCTTCAGTATGGAATTTTTACACCAAGTGACCTTTGTTTTTTTAGATTTATGTGTCCAAGAAGTGGGGCTTCACCAAGTTTGACCGTGAAACTTATGAGGAGTGGCGTGCTTCAGGAAAACTAATACCTGATGGAGTACATGCCAAATATATTTCAGATCACGGCCCCCTTGCTGCCTGGAAGAAACAACATGCTGCTTAAGTTCATTGTAAACACTTGTGAATGATAAGAAATTAAAGCTCGAAGTGTTGAACGAATTGTTGGATTATTTGTCATACTTTAAAACAATTGTTTTTTTTGTTTTTGTTTTTGTGGGACCCTCTCAGGGTTGAAATGTGACTTAAGTCAACCCATAAAAGTAGACGATTTTTTTGCCATTTTGGCCAGCGGGTACTTTGCATAAGCGCATGATTAGTAGAGTCTCAGTTTAATTCGATTATTCAATTGATTATCCCCTCACTAACTGAAGAAAAAGAGAGAGTGCTTGCAATCTATCCACAATAACACGCATACACTCCCTCTCCTCCAGTTATTCTTCCTAATTATTGAATCTCCTCAACTTTGCATTTGGCACTTACACTGCTGGACACTGGTAATTAATTGGCTGCCTTCAATACTCCACCAAGATGGCTCATAGAGATCATGACACTGTGCTTCTGCTGCTTCTTTGAGGCTAATTGCTTCTCCTTTAACGAAAGTAATTCCGCTTTTTGCACCAATATACGTCTCTCTGATGTGCCGCTCTTTGAAGAACTGAAAAGCTTATATTTTTTTTTTATCCCGGTGCGAATTGAAGCGTGATCGTATTTTGCTGTTTTAATGATAAGATAATCGTATTAAAAAGTGGTAGTCCTCGTAAGTCCGTAGGCCACATACAATACAATGGTACTGCCATTCATTAATTCAAACAGATTTAGCCGAAATTGATCATCGTTTAACTATAAAATTGGTTAGAATGATAAACTATATAATTATCAACTTTGTGGTTTATCCCGAATGACTAAGTGATCAAGGAGAAAATATGCAATTTTTACTCGCCTGTTTAGCAGCTTTTAAGTTTTAGTTTTGATGAGCTCGGCGTTTTTTAAGAGTTGACAACGCGACACCCGCACTGAGTTGTAGGCCAATGGGCCTGCTTATTATACCTTGTGCTTTCAACCGACCAGTTTCTTTTACAAGTATTTTAGTGGTCTTTGTCGAATGGATTGATCATACATAAACATATTTTGAAGTTCTAAACACAATGACATCATAGGCTGCTGAGTGAGTTCCAGCATGGTTTTAGATAAGCTCTTTCATGTGTCACTCAACTTCTTCAGCTGCTACACTAATGGTACAGTTCTCTTGAGAAAGGTGACTCAATCGACGTGATCTTTCTGGACTTTGCAAAAGCCTTCGACAAGGTTTTTCATCATTACTTGCTTTACAAGTTGCAGTGGTATGGCATTCGAGGTCATTTGTTTTCCTGGTTCATGATTATCTGTCCGACCGTACACAAAGAGTCAGTATTGGAGGTCATTAATCAGAATGGATGGAGGTGTCCTCTGTTGTTCCTCAAGGGAGTGTATTAGGGCCACTTCTTTTCCTGCTGTTTTTATAAATGACTTCCCCCTGAGTGTGAGCTGTAGCACAGATCGTTTTGCTGCTGACAGTGTTTTATAGTAAGATCACATCTGTCTGATGATCAGTGTGTTGAGTTTCAGGATGACGTCTTGTCTGCCGCCTCCTGGTGTGACTTGTCAAGTCTAAATGCAACCTCGTTCCCAGGGTTCTCTCCTAAATGTCTTTTAGTTCACCAGTATGTGATAAATAAGAATAATCTGTCGGCTGTTGACAGACATAAGCACTCGGGCATCTGGATTGAATCTTCTTTAAGGTGGGACTCTCGTGTCGACTACATTGTTGGTAAGGAAAATCGAGTGTTGGGTCTAATAAGGAGAACGATTGGGTCCAAAGATCCTGTGGCAATCAAAACAGCTTTAGTTCGTCCTATTCTGGAATATGCCTCCCGTGTGGAACCCGTATTTGTTTAAACACATCCATCCAGCGTCGTGCTAGCCTCCCCGCAGACGTGCTGTTGGGTTCGTTTTTGTTCGTCACGCATTCATTTCTCCCCACGGACGTCTGCTAAACACAGCCGACATTTACGTTCACCAATCACAGACCGTTTAAGGATTTTTGTAAAACGTAACCCGAGCCGCTTGTTCAGATTCGCACATCAGTGAGGCTTTTGATCGGGTGTGCGAGAAGTTTGTAGTAAATACAGAGTTAAGTATCAGAGAGAAGCTATCCTGCAAATTTTATAGAGAAGATCGATGAGTTCATAAATTTGCCAACGGGATTTGGCAAATCCCTTACATATCAAGCTTTGCCGCTTATTTGCGACACAGTGCATGGAACTACTGGTGGGGAGAAATGAATGTGACGAACAAAAACAAACCCCACAGGACGTCTGCGGGGAGGCTAGGGTCGTGCTACTCGATTGATATATGTGGATCTGATAAATCCTACTCCCAAAGGCTCACTGAACTAAGCTGGCCAACTTAACATTGGAGCTTAGAAGGAAACACCTTTGCTTGGTTCAACTTTACAAGACAA
>JBBMOI010000009.1:9830000-9865000 GCA_038088405.1 Porites divaricata
TTTCATCTATTTTGAATGGCGTGACACTGAAAACCAGCAATATCCGCCGTTTGAAAAAGATGACCGTTTTTAATTGAAATCGGACTAGACAAACTTTTAGAATCTTTACGCCTTAGGTTGCCAGCCAATGAGCAAAGTTATACAGTGTACCTAAAAAAAAAAATACTTGGACTGAGGGGTAGATTTAAATTCTTCAATTTCGTTTAACTCATAACTCATTGTAGAGATTGCGGGGATTACTAGAAAGAATTTATTGGTACCGACTTGAAGCACTTTGTCCTGTTATGAAATAATAACGTATAATTAAAAAAGTTATGTATGCAATGAAAATATAGTCAGTGGTTACAGAGTATGATTATAAAAGTTAAAATTGTAATTTACTTAAGAATTATTAATTAGGACATTAAACAAAAAGGTAACATGTAGAAGGTTTTGATGCGTTTGACTACGTTCGCGATTATCACATTCAAAATGTTTCTCGGCCGAGTCCGTTTCTGATCTCTACTCGGCAAATTCTCCATCATTATGAGCTATTGACGCTGACCAAATGTGAAAGATGATTACGTATACATTATGAAAAGACTGATGAGTATGGGAGAAAGCGCGGTAGGTCAGCTTCTTTTGACAGAGATGACAAAAATAGCAGAGGAATTTATACTTTACCTAGATAGAGGCGGAGAGGGGGGGGGGGGGGGGGGGGAGTGTGTTTGCGTTGGAAATATTTTGAATGAAAGCTGTAAAAATTATAGGCAATATATGTGTTTCTACCAACACACATTTTACAGAAACCAGCCGTTGAGTACCCCTGAGAATTTTCAAAAGATTCACTGAACGAAATGAAAAGACTCAACTCAAGCTCAGCGAAGTGAGGGCAGATGGGAAGAGGCCCTGCCCTAGAGAAGGGGCATGCATGCAGGTTTTTCTCGTTTTTTCCTCTTAAAGTTGTCAATATTTGATTTATAAAAACAAAATTACAAACAGCCGCATTTTAATTCACTTTTGCGTCTCACAACGAACATTTCGCTTATGCCGATTCTTTAAAAGAAATGACACTTGATGTTCTATCACTCTTTTTCGCACTGAATCAAAAGAAAAACTATGACCTATTTTTAGGAAACATAAGCATGCCTTTTCGCGAACATTAAAAAAAAAACACGGGAAAGTTTTGTCCAAAAGTGTGGTTCGTGGAATGAACTCGTTCAGGAGCCCATCAGCTCCTGACTCGTTTCGTTCTCATTACTGAAGCTTTGATTAAAACGAAAAATCTGCTCTCAACTTTATTTTGCATTTACATAAGGACTTTTAAGAGATTTTAAAAGTATTAAAATACTTTTGAGCCGAAAGTTACTCAATAAAAACGCGAATGGGCGGTCCTGACGACGTCACTTTTTGAACCCGAATCATTCACTAATTATAAGGGAACACTGTCCCATAATTCAGGTTTGTCAAGTCTGTATTTAAAAGCGGTCAGTTGGACATTCCCCTAGGGTGTCCGTCTATTCATATGAGCCCAGTTGACCTAGGGCTGGCCCGGTTTCCGAGACTCCGCCTTACCTCTAAATGGCCTAAATTCGATGTGTTCATATGAGAGGCCGGATTCGCTCGGTTCGAACTATGGCGTACATTTGCGGACAAAAATAATTGAAAATAAAATAAAATTTGAAGTTCAAAAATTAGACTATCCATGTCGAAATCTCGTCATATGATCATTCGAACTTGAAGTTACTTTGAACAAGTTGAAATTCGACATCGCGGATGTTGAAGTTCAAATCACCATTCCAACTAAAATGCAAATAACATGATTTAAACTTCAATTCACCTTCTCCACTCTAATAAGCCACTTAATCGTCAACAATGCAGCCATAATCTTCCACAAAATTTCAAATGAAGCCTTTAATTTGAACTCTTGAAAGTCACGTCACATATTTGAAATTTCAATTCGAAAGGAAGAATACACAGGAACCGGAAATGATAAGAGTTTCGCTACACTGTACATACGGGAAACAGTCACCTATTAAACAGTCACTTACCAAAGTCCCGAAAATAGCTTCCCTTCCCTTCTGCACAAAGAGTTTTGGTATTAAAGTTAGTTGAAATATTTAAAAACCACTGAAACAAGATTTTATTCAGAGCCCGTTTGTTACTTTCTCTCCGTACCACACGTGCACGTGCTGGGGTATTAATATGTGCTCATCTTTCGTAAACCAGTCGATGTCAGTCGTTGTACTTCGTGCACTCGCCTTAATTAAATATATGTCAGTAGTTTTCGTGGGAAATTGGGAATACAGTATCCCAGATAGGCTCGATTTCCGCCGTCTCCCGAGCCTATCCCGGATTTAGTATCACCCAACTAGTGGACTAATGCAAGTCCCGCATTTTTAAAATTGGCTACGCTACTAGAGGACTATTAGTAATAGTCCTCGAGTAGCGAAATTCGCCGGTTTTGAAAACCTACCAAAACAATGGCGACCGCTTCGCGTTTTGTGGGATGTCACAGTCTTTTAGCTTTCATGGCTGCTCTGTTTCCATCGTAAACAACAACTACATGCGATGAAATGAAAATCGACAAACTGTTGAAAGCTTGGCCCAATTATCAATCGCCAACTTGATCTAGTTCACTTGAGCTTTCCTTGCAGCTCATAAAAGTTTTGTGGGCCACTGCACTATTTTAAAGATATTTTTTTTCTATGAACAGTTGTGGCTGGATTTTCATCAACTTCGCAGCTGAATGAAAGCTACGCATTTGTATCACCACAGGTGGCCCAAGGGTAATATCACAGGTAGCCCTGTGCCTAATATGAGAGTTTGTATGGGACAAATAGAGTTTGAAACTTAGACGAAATAAATGAAGTAAAAGCGATAAAAGTTATCAATTAAGTGTAAATATTGTTACCTGGAGTCGTTGTCTTTGTTTGTACGAAGTTTCAGCGCGATTTGAGTACTTTTACATCATCTAACCTGACAGTGTAAATAATAAGAGACTCTTATTCACGGTGGTCGATCGGTTGCTATGGCTTTTCCTCCCAAATACCTTTCAAAACTGAGAGTTTTAGGACATAGAGAGAAGTAGAATGCATCGAATGTGTCGAAATTTGGCAGGGAAGTAGTTTGATAAATTACCTGTTTATTGATTTTTCTTTCATCCCATCCCCTCTGTTGTGACGTCATAAATGATGTTCAAATTTGGCATCAGAAAATAATTCAGGAAAGAATTGCTAAAAATTTTACATTAGTTTTCTATATAGAATTCTATGATTTCTAGTAAAAACCCCATCTCAATCGGATAAAAAGGACTAAAGTTACAGCTAATTAAAGAAATTCAAATTCCCTCCAAATGACCATATATGGTCAAAATTAGGGGTATTTTAAACGCAAGAACATTGAATGTACTGGAACAGGAGCAAGAAAAAACTTACATAAAATCAAAATTGTAGTTTTTTCTACTTAGGGTATGTGGTGCTATGACACGTTTCTCGTCACGAAATACGTCATTTTGACGTCACAATGACGTATTTCGTGACGAAAACGCTTCATAGCAGCACATAAGTAAAAAAAGTAAGTAGAAAAAACTACAATTTTGATTTTATGCAACTTCTTCCTTGCTCCTCTGAACAATACATTCATTATTCTAGCGTTTAAAATCCCCCTACTTTTGACCATATATGGTCATGTGGGGGAAAATTATTTCTTTTATTAGCTGTAACTTTGCGCCATTTTATCCGATTGAGATGGGGTTTTCACTATACATATTCTTTTTGTGTAGAAAGAATGTCTGTAATGTTTTGAGCACTGCTTTGCAAGTATTTCATGTCGTTACTAAAATTAGATGTCTCTTATGACGTCATACTTTCAAGAAACGTCAAAAATACCTTTACAATGGTAAAAATTTAAAGAAAATTTTTCTCTAATTAAGATGTTTTAATGTCTTGCTTCATTTGGAATATAAAATAGCGCTCTGTGAGCCAAAAATTGAATTTACGAAGTTGCGGGAGGAAAAGCCCTAGCAACCGACCATCGTGATAATTACACTGTCAGGTTAGATGATGTAAAAGTACTCAAATCGCGTTGAAACTTCGTACAAACAAAGACAACGACCCCAGGTAACAATATTTACACTTTATTGATAACTTTTATCGCTTTTACTTCATTTATTTCGTCTAAGTTTCAAACTCTATTTGTCACATACAAACTCTCATATTACCCACAGGCTACCTGTGATATTACGCTTGGGCAACCTGTGGTATCACGTGTTTCAAAAACGTGACAGTTATGTAAATTTATGCAAATTTGGCCCATCGAGCGTGACGCTTTCTTTCGTTTTATTCCCAAATAAATATTTCTTCAACCTGCATTTGCTAACTTTATTATTATCTTTTCTGTCCGACTAGTTGGGTGATACCAGAAACCACTAAAACAATTAGACCCTTCGCCCTTGCAGGCCACGGGTCAATAGCCCATTCGGGTTCTCCTCATTGGCTTTTGACCCGTAGCCCGCACGGGCTACGGGTCTAATTGTTAATTATCCCGGATACAGTATGCAGTCTTCGTCCCAAGAGCATTGGAAGACTGGAAACGACAATGTAGGACGTTTCCAGTAGCAACGCGCGGACTGGAAAAAACTGAAATCAGAAGAAGACGACAGAAAAACAGTTTTTGTCCCTCTGTTTTGGTTGTTTTTAGTTTTGAATCAGTCGCAATGAGTGATGTACAGCCTCTTGAACTTCATGCCATCATTGGATTTGCAGGTAGATAGAAAGATATATTGTAGCCGTTGACTGTGTTCGTCCTTCAATGTACTTTTGCCTTTCATGGTTACGTCGGTTAATTATGATCGATCAGTACAGAACTCTTACATTTAATGAATCGTCTCTGTACACAATGGAATATGCTTTGTGAAATTGACGAGTAGGATCATTTTTACAGGCGAAGTACCAGATGGTTTGCTTGTAAACAGTGACAGAGAGCACCTAATTTATCCAGTTGGAAACACTATCGTCGTTGAAGAAATAACGGAAGATAACGGAGGAAGAAAAGCAGCGCCCAAAAAGGGCAAAGGTGGTGGCAAATGCACTCCTGAAGATCCTACTTTGCCTCAGGAACTTCTTTCAGGCCACAATGGTGCTGTCTCCTGTTTAGCTGTTTCTAAAAGTGGAAAATATCTAGCCTCAGGTGAAAAGACTCACATGGGATTTAAGGCTGTTATTATTATCTGGGATTTTGAGAGGAGATCGATATTGCATACTATTGCCACTGTGCACAAGGTTAAAGTGGAAGCATTGGCCTTTTCACCAAATGACAAATACTTAGTATCTCTTGGAGGGCAGGATGATGGAAAGTAAGTATATTTAAAGACCTTTATTAAAAGAAGCCCAAGAACACAGTTTCATGCATGTTAATTGTACTTGACAGGCATCAGTGTGTGATTAACCTAATCACATTTAATCAAAATGTGGCTATATACAGTCTCAGACAAAAATAATTGGGACTCTTCCACCCAATGCTGGCCCATCTCCTTGTCCTCCCAATGTAATGATTATTGCAGTTTCTCAAATCTTGCACACCAACATTGAGAGGGCAAGAAGGCAGCAAAGTGTCCCAACAATTTTGACTGAGACTGTAGGTGCAGGTACAGACACAAAAGGCTCATGCCATTAGTGTCTGCATTATCCAGGTGACTGACACAGTGCAGAACATGCAAATTTTTATCTAGATAGTATGCAAATATTTTTTGTCATAGTAAATGAATAATAATAATTTTATGTGCAATTACTTTTAGGTACACTGTATTCTGGTCTGTTTATATCCTTTACTATTCCCAAGTAGCTAAATTGTTGCAAATTTATTATCATTGATTTTAGGACAGGTAGTGTACAGGCTGTATGTCAATGACACTTGTGTATGCAGAGAAAACACAAATTGCCTTTGTAATTTTGGAATTAAGTTACAAAAGTTGCTTGGTCTCTTTCAAATTGTGGACTATTAGAAAAAAGCAAATCTGGTGATGGTCCTTAGTGGACATGATGAGAAAACACGAATTGCCTTTGTAGTTTTGGAATTATGTACAAAAGTTGCTTGGTCTCTTTCAAATCGTAGACTATTAGAAAATTAAGCAAATTTGGTGATGGTCCTTAGTGGACATGATTGTAGTACCAAATTCTTCCTTAATTTGGAAAGGTTTCTTTAGACAACAGCTTTGTGAGATGTTTGTGTACATCTGCTTGTGTATAACCTAACCACAATCATTACTTTGTTCTTTACCTTCATAGCATCGTGGTGTGGGATGTAAAATCAGGGGAGGCAATTTGTGGAAGCCCTGCAGGAACACCAAGTGCTGGAACTACATTTGCAGTGGTTTATGCTAACTTGAATGATAAGAAATTTGTCACTGGCGGAGAGTATGTCTACTGTCTTGTAACTTTATACGCTATGTTGATCTGAATGTCTAATCAGACAGACATTAAGAATTTGTTCATGCTTAGCGTGCGTATATCGAGTTATGGATGCACGCGGGAAGTTTGGAGAGCACGAAAGATGCGTAAGAGTTGCATGAGGCGATAGCCGAGTGCAACTCTAGCTTCTTGAGTGCTCTCCAAACTTCCCAAGTGCATCCATAACTCAATATACGCACAGCTAAAAGCATGAGCAAATTCGATCTTTTATAACATAGCTGACAAAAACGCTTGCTTTTTGATTAACTGCAAAATTCTTGTAACGCGCACCATAGAAAAACAAATGCTTCTACTGGCTGGTTACAAACACGCCACAATCGCCTAGTTTGAAAGAAAATTCTTTCTGTAAAACTGAGAAAGAAAATTTGCTTGTTTATTCGTTAACGATCAATTGAAACTAGGCAGAAACGAAGATGAAAGTGTCTTAAAGTCCACCTAAAGTTAAAATACCCACATGTTCCTAAGACGTCGTGGAGTATGGTTTGGATCCGGCGCTGAGAAGATGTTTATGTTTTGCTCGCCGAAATCCAGAAAACTTGTTTTTTAGTGAAGACGACTGTCATCCTACTTTACATTCATTTATGAACAATGGCTGGTCATTGCGGCTACTTGAGAAGACCTGGCAGTGGTTGTTTTTATGAGTAATAAATTTATGTCTTCTTGTGTAATTTGTCTTGTTATTGCAAGAAAAATTTTCCTGATAGAGTTGCATTGTTCGGTGATAACAAAAGTGCATAACAAATTTAAAAACAACAATAAACACGGAAATTTTACCTTTTTTGTTAATGGCCAATTGGTGTCTTTTCTGTTCCCAGTGAATGTCTCTCGGCCAAAATTTGCTGCAGCTGGTCTTCTGACAAATTTGTGAAATGCGCAACTTGCGAGTTTTTTAAATTCGGCTTTATTTTTACTGCTTGTTGGATCAGGACGTAAAAGGTCAATGCCGATTGAAAAATTAGGCAGTTCTTCGATGGTTTCTTCCATATTTTAAAGAGAAGGAAAACTGCAATGCAGCTTAAAAGACGACAACTTTGCAGCCAGGTAAAAAAAATGCTCACGTCATCTTATTTACGCACGGGCGTGCGTAAATGAAGATTTTGTTCATAGCGGCCCAATAGGACTTATATAGGGCAAGCAGGCACGCTATGGTATAATTTAATTTTTCTAACTTCTACTACAGTGCACATGCACGCATTTATGCAAACAGCATTTTGTAAATTTCCAGCTACAATTTACTTTCTTGTTTTACTGTAGTAATACCTTGAGAGTCTGGGATTTAGATTTGGAAAATCGCAAGATACGCCCTCGTGATGTTGTATTGGGAAAAGCTAAACGGACTGTAAAGTGCATTCAGGTATTCCAAGCCATTTAATATATAAGAAAATTAAGTCAGCTTATCTCTGTGGTGCACATTCACCTGAAAGGTAAAAGTTGACTGTTATGATTGCTCAACTATAGTGAGCATGCAGCAGCTAATTCTTATTATTATCTGTTTTTTCTAAATACATGTAGATGGCCAAGGATGACAGTGTCTTTTACTGTGGAACAACTACTGGGGATATTCTTGAGGTAATTGTATAAAACTCTTTTAATTCAAATGGTACTTCTTTATGTAACATATTGTAGCATATTACAATGTTGTGATATGAAAAAGTTGACATGGTTTCCAACAGGTCAAAGTTATGGAAAAAAGTCAAATTTTGCGGAATTTTCAGAGACAAATTCATAGAAAGATCAGCCAATTTTGCGGGTTTAGGCAGGAATTTTAGGCAAACTTCAGTGAAAGACAGTCAGTAAAAAAACGGCAGTTTTGTGGGAAGGTTCTGGGCAAATTACAGTACCTTGCATTGCAGTGGAGCAATCAGCTAATCTGAGAAAGAGTCTCATCTGAGCTGATGGGTCACGCGTAAGCCGGTTCACACCCTGGGCAAGCCATAATATGATAAATAATAATTATTTTTTCTTTATTTCTTCCAAAATTAAAGTAATATATTTGACTTCCTCATAATTATTTCTTTCCCCTGAAAGAATAAATCAAAGAGCTTGAAGATATCTTAAAGAACTAATTCCGAAGCAACTTTAGGGCCTCCGGATGTATCTTTGAAACATTCCTGAGCTGCATGAATCCTTTACTTACTTTGCGCTCTGCCAAAGTAATTAACGTGAACTGCATATTGATGATCAAAAATGATAAATAGACACCTGGGCATCTAGTTAATTTCAGGGGTCTAGGAGAGGGTGTTAAATTGATGGTATTTAAAAGAGATTGGCATCTATTCTCATAAGTTAAACTGTACTAACAAGCTCAACAAAACTAACTAAATCTGCATTCCACCAAAATATTAAGAGAGTTTGAAAAAAGCAGAATATCTACTCCATCTATTGATTGTCTAGGCTGTGAAGAGAAGTACATGTAACCTCTACAGCAGTGTATGTCTGCTCAATATTCTTGGTCACTATGTTGTCATAATGCTAGCCCATCCATACTTTGAACTTGAAATTTGAACAAGATGCAATGCACAAACCATTGTTGATTGAGCAAGAAACTTAACAACTTGAATGATTCTAATCCTTTGTTGCTTTTTCCCAGTATTTTGGTCAGTAACTGCCAATTGGGGCGGGAAGGGGGGGTGGTCTCTATAATAAGACAGGGGTCCTTTTTGGAGAGTGGTGCCCATCTAATACAAACTTAACATCATAGGAGAGGCATTTTAATTATCAGACAAGAGGCCTGGGTGTCAATTACATGTAGATCATGTACACAGTACAATGTAATTATCGTTATTGTTATTATTAAGTATAATTATGATCATCTCTCAGACCCTTGACATTTTACTCTCAAATTGGTAGTGTTTTTACAGCTAGCACTCTTGAATCTAGCCTCCCCGCAGACGTCCTGTGGGGTTTGTTTTTGTTCGTCACGCATTCATTTCTCCCCACCAGTAGTTCCATGCACTGTGTCGCAAATAAGCGGCAAAGCTTGATATGCAAGGGATTTGCCAAATCCCGTTGGCAAATTTATGAACTCATCGATCTTCTCTATAAAATTTGCAGGACAGCTCTCTCTGATACTTGTTTAACTCTGTATTTACTACAAACTTCTCGCACACCCGATCAAAAGCCTCACTGATCGTGCGAATCTGAACAAGCGGCTCGGGTTACGTTTTACAAAATCCTTAAACGGTCTGTGATTGGTGAATGTAAATGTCGGCTGTGTTTAGCAGACGTCCGTGGGGAGAAATAAATGCGTGACGAACAAAAACAAACCCCACAGGACGTCTGCGGGGAGGCTATCTTGAATCTTGACTCTCAACAACTTACTCAAACTCAACTAAAAATTTGTCAATATTCCTCTAGTGTACAAGGGATGAAGAGGAGGGGAATCAGACTCAGAAAAATATGTAAGCATCATCTGCTGATTTTCATTTCAGGTCATTGAGAAGAATTGCTTATTGCTTGATTACGGTCCCAAAGACAATGACCTTCTGGGCTGCGGAGTGCTTGCCATCCGTATCCTTAAGACTGGTGAATTTTTAGTTGGTGCTGGTGATGGAACTGTTGCCATCATAAAAAAAGAGAAAGAGAAATTCAAGAAAACTCAGTGAGTTTTTCCTCAATTACTGTATGTTTAGGTAAATAATTTAAGATATGATGGTTATGGTCGTGTGCAAGAGTTGTAATGGAAAGTCAAGAATCCAACCAAGAGCAGCACTTGTACTGGTTGATGTTCCACAAATGTCATGTGAATGCAGTATTCTGTATTACGTGTATTAGTTACTTGGGTGTGCGGGGTCAGGTTGGGCATGGTGAGGTGAATCCTGAGTTTTGATTGGTCACCTGAGTGGGCATTAGGTGTGCTTGGGAATAATGGCATGTTGGTCCCGTTCATTATAAAATCCTTTAATTGGACAAATTAAATATTAATTTTGGTCAAGATGGGTGGATATTGGCCTCTTTCTGTTTTATTTTTAGGTTTTCGCTGTTTATATTATTTTAACAATATTATTAATGAATGAGGCTGAGTATCTTATGAAGAATTATAGTCTCGGGGAGGGTGTTATCTGTCGAGGCCATAGGCCGAGGCGGATAACAACGAGATCTCCATATAATTCTTCTTATGATACGAAAGCCGAATGCAATAATTGTTTTATTATTCATTCAAAATAATTCCTACAGTAGTTTAAAAACATAGCTAAAACATGCATGCTTACATCCATCAATGTTATTAAAGTTCATCTGCTATAGTTCACGTTTAGGGTTGTTCAGCTCCGCAAATATTCTCCAAATAGCAGATGTCGCCCTTCGAGTTCTCTTCTTGCTGTTCTTGCCATGTTTTTAGCTATTATGTCGCCTAGTTCTTACTCTTGAAACGAGTGAAATGTACGCCATTTTTGTTTTCACAACCAAAACAAGTCAACCTCATCCCCAGGTCTTCTCGGTTAACGGTGCATTAACCTACAGCTATGCTTCACTTTTGACGCCATCAGTTGAGTAAATGCAAAATTCTTCCAAATTTGGTCATCAGTAGGTAAGCACCAACGGCCGTCGAAACGCGCCGGCTACATTGTACTTTGTGCAGAGCAGTCGCCTACTAGAAATGGAAGCTGATAATGAACCTGCAATTAGTGTTAATAGTATATTTTAAGTCTGTCAAAAAAATGAAAATATGTTTTACGAAAAACAACAACAACCAAAAAAAAAAACAAAACGAAAAGGACCAAAAGAAAGAAGAAAAAAACCTGACCCCAACGTGGAAGGTGAGCGCGTTATCTGTTGCGCCACAACTGCCAACACTGTATGTTGCCTATGAATTTCGGCCGGTCGACGCTTTATTTATGAAGAATTGAAAGTTATATTCCAGAAAAACAAGTAGGATTTTGACAGTCAAAGCCGTACTTTAACTCATTTCGTCGCATTTGAAGACCATACGGCCGACAATAATTGTCTCGCAAAACCGTCGCAAAGTCTCTTGCAGCTTGCGATTCTCGGCGTTTGTGTTACATGAGGAGAATAAATTACTATTCAGCAACCGTAGTTCCGTTTTTATTGAACAAAGAAACATTTCATTTCAGAATGATATTTCACAAAAAAACATGAGATTGGGAGTCTTGTCGTGAGAAAAGTTTTAAAAAATCGTGCGACTCACGGCAGAATCGTGAACTTGGACCAGCTTTGGAGACGAGTCAAAAAGCTTCAAAAGTTCATAAACTTCTGTCTCGAAGTTGGCCATAGTGCCAATTTGAAACAGTCAAAGTCCACATTGAAGACAATCATCCAGTGACTCCTGTGAAATGTACAAAATGAGCACGTCGCGGAACGGGAACGATCTACGACAGTTGTGGTTTTGATATTGGGCGCTTTCGTACGGAGCCCACTGATTTACGAAAGGTATCGCAGTGCCCACAATAACTTGTTCCTTACGCTCTGCGTAATCCACAAGTTAAAATTTCGTGAACAAAAGATATATCATTAAATCTGAATTAAAACGTAAGTTAATTATGATGTGCTTTCAAGGTCCAATTAATGTTATGCTTTAGTTACCCTGAAGCGCTTCTGTTTATACACAAACGCTGTATTTCAGTCAATTTTCCCACGTTTCTTTGTAGGTTTACGCAGGATAATTTTTATGTGCAAATGTACGTAATTTCGAATATCGACATTTGTTCAGTGCTTACAAGTAAAAATTGATTGTGTGGTTATGAAACCTGAATGAAAGCTATTTTTTCTTGAATGAAAAACACGCTCTTGATCTGTTCTCAATTTAGTCCCCGGAACACTGAAAATCGCATTTTAGGGCTTTGAAATTCCAAAATTAGGGAACTTAAGAACCACGACGAAGTTCACGACGACGACGTATGTTGACTGGGAAAAGACTGGAACGAGAACGTCAGTTTCGAGATGCAGTCGGTCGGTAGGTCAACGACGACGACTACACTGAATGTAAACAGAAATGTAAAACTGTAATGTCCGTTCGCAACAAACTTTTCCGCATTGGCGTCCTTTAAAACAACGCAAGATCTTATTTTTTAAGCCGTACGTCTAATTTCATTGACGATGAAGAATTTTTTGTGTTGTCTGACCTTTTCGAGTGGCAAAACCTGCTTTCCGCACGAAGATTATTCAGCTTTCAACTGAATGAGATGACTGAGTCCGAGCATCTGTCAGAGTTTAGATTTGGAAAAAGAGACATGCTGATGTGATAGCTGTTTTCCATATAAAGTTTATTTCCTCTATATTAAACACATTTGATTTGCCTTACTTAAACGTACAAATAAATTTATCACTTACGAGTTCGCTCGCTCGACCTCCACAGCTGTTGTCATTCTTCGAAGTAAAAGCAATTCATTAGTCGAATTTTCAATCAACATCGCTTGTTAGGAGAAAAATAGAACGATACCTGGATTTACGAGAATAAAGAAATGCAAAGGACTTCAAAAATCGCTTAAAACAGTGGATTTATACCTGCCGAAGCTTGTGGATTGCAGGACGACGTGATTCTACTATAGGGACCTTAAGCAAGGACGACGACGACGGCAGTGAAGAGGTGGCTAAAAAAATGAATTTGCGTTCTTTCAAACATAATCGCGTCTATTTGGACCCTCTCAATATGTCAAATGCAGGAGACTTTTCCAGGAGTTGAATTCTTAAGGATTTTATTCAAGTTCAAAAAGAGGAAGGAAAATTCGTCGTGGCATGTCCACGTCCTCCACAAAACGGCAAATTAGGAGTTTTCATGTCGTAGTCGTGCAGAGGACGTCAAAGAAATGTACTAAAAAGCATGATGCACGTGCTGAGCTGTTGTTTTGATCATTAAACCTATTGTTTTCTTAAGTCGTCGATGTGGTCGTCGTCGTAGTAGTTGCCTAAGCTCCCTTATGTTTGGCGTCGTCGACGACACCACGACGACGAAATTTACTAATCGCGCTTGCGCAGTACACTGTAACTCACTTCCGGTCGTCGTCGACAAAGCCGTCGTCGTGGTTCTTAAGTTCCCTATTTTCTGGGGGAGCACGCCCCCAATCTCCCCAGAAGAAGGGGACTAACGGCCCGTTGTTGATACGGTCTGTTTATACTCTATTCAAACCTGCTGGCTACTTCCATTATTGAAACCCCTGATTAGGTGGTAATGGTGAATTATGCGTGTGTTTTTAGCCAATCAGAAAATGGAGAAATATTTTGAACAAATAATAATGACTGTTATACTGTAGCAGTAGGCCGGATTACACTGTATTAATAGTTCTCTTTGAACAGGTCTGTCAAATTGGACAGTGGAGTCTCATCAATAGCATTGCGAGGAGAAGGACATCAGGTGACTTCAAAATGCTTTACTGTTAAATCAACTAACTTTCGGATTTATACGGTAAGACCAAACTGGTACATGGTAGAAAAAAAAATAAAAGTGTTAGAGACTTTTGTTTTCAACTTACTGTTTCTTGAAGGCCAGCTTTTACTTTGAGGGGTGTGGGAATTTGCTTTTAGTATTTTGGCATGGCAGTACGATTTCTTTGGGAGTTTAATTATTAGAAAAGCCAAGCCAAAAGCTGAAACTTTTAGGAGGCAATTGCTGCATGGGTGACAAATCACTCCTTCATTTTGGCAAAAAATTTCAGCATTAATTTTGAATTTCACATGTGAAATTACAAATTGCTATGGCAATGTTTGTTCCGCATGCCATATGTCTCAGTACCAAGATGGTGTAAAGGTTTTAAAACTGTTATGAATGAAGATGTAAGGGATTAAAAGGCACTTTAGTAGAAATACATGTAAACCTAAACACGCAAAAGAGCACAGCAAGAAGGATTCTCTAAGGTATTAAATTGTTAATTGTCGAAAAATTCTGAAAATTACGATCTTAAGTCAAAACTTAAGCTCAAAACGTTTGAGTGCATGGTGTTCTTGATCGATATAATTAACATGTCAAAAAACCAAAATGTAAACCATTTATCATCCATGATATATAATGGTAATTGAACTGAGTGGAGTGCAATTTGGTCTGAAATCATGCGCGTGATTCTCAAAATCGAACGAGCGCGCAGCGCGAGTTCGATTTGAAATCACACCACTTACCACTTTATTAATCGCAGAATTTAGTCAGTACTAATATTTATCGATCAAGTGGCTGGTTTGTTAAAAAACCGAAACAAAAAGTCTTTTACATCTCATTTTGTATTCGAAACAGAAATGGTGCGATATAGAACAAAAATGGTGCGATTTAAAACAGAAATGATGCGATTTATAACATGAATGACGCGATTTGGAACAGATGCGATTTAGAGCAAAAATGGTGCGATTTGGGAATAAATCACACTGCTGAAAACCGATCAGATTGCACGGATCGCCAGTGATTTCAAAGTGGATGTAATAAATGGTCATACCGGGTATGTAAATAGTCAAATGGTATTCTCTTGGGTTTCACTTGCCTTTAACCCTGAGAACCCTCATCCAAAGGAATTTTGGACAAAAGTGTGTGAAATTATTCCCTATTAAATTTCACTCATGACCATCTGTTTGCACATACATGCACGAGTTCTATGGTATGGAATATTTTTCTGTAACAAAATTTCTTTTTTTGGTTATCTTATATGAATAAATAGATATTAAAGAGCTTGAGTGAGACACATGTACTGGCCTGTGCTAACTCTGCTACTTAAAATGCTTTACAGTTCTTTGTGGGAACCAAAAAATCTCAAATGTACCTGTTCAGCTACACCCAATTTGAAGCATCAAGATCTGCGTCTGCCAAGACAAGGCCTGTTGGAATCAGCCCTGTTAAAGTCAAGACCTGTCACTACTCACCAGTCAATGACGTCATATTTCCCTCGTAAGTGCAAGATGTGTTAGACAATCCAGAATCTATAATAGAACTGAATGCTGGTAATCACATGCAAGAGAGGATGAACTAAGAGAGCGGATCCCTGTGCACTATGATAATTATTTGAAATCTATTTTTAAAAAACTTCGCGCGCGTGCGGCAAGTTTATTTTTGTCTACTGTTTTCGTGACCCGCGTGGCCTACGTTCAGGTAAACGTGACATGAAATGAATTTCCCGCCAAGTTTGAAATTACGTCACCACTCTAACCGACCAATGGGAAGCGTCCTCAAAGTAACCACGCAGTATGACACAAAACCAAGAATAGATTTCATATAATTTTCATGGGAAGAGGGTCATGTATGGGGGATTCGATCATTGTGTATTTTCTGGTCATTTTATAGGGCTGTCAGAGGCATCGATTTTTCAACCCTCAGGACTCGATTTTTGGACAGCAGCCAGAGCATGTTGACCTGACATGTTGACCTGTCAAATAAATTTTTGCTCGGTCAAGACTCTGACTGGTCACAAACCATGTAGTATTGAAAAGAAAGGTGTTGGTGGCCTATTAGCCAAGGAGTTGGGGCTCTCCTGAAAAATGCAAAAATAAAATACTACAGTCGAACCTCCACTAATGACCACCTCTCTACAACGGCCACTTTATTTTGTCCCGGTGGACTAATGCATGTCCTCAACTGCCAAAAGAACCTCTCGACAATGGCCTGTTTTTTTCAGCGACTGGTGAAAAAGTCAAGAATGGTCACGAATTGATCCGTATGGAACGTTTAGGATCAGTCGCGGCAATCTTATTTTGATTTGTTTCATTTATACAGCTGCAAAATTGTCTACGATACTTAAAGCGAATGTTGCGAACCTTGCTCGTTTTTTCACGTTAGCATTTTGATTCACGACATAATTCAAGCTTTTTGTGTATTTTATCTCTATACATTGTACATGATTGGATTATCATGATTATGAGATGCAGTAAGCATGAACTTAGTGCAAAAATTGTCATATAACATCCCAACCACCCCATAACGGCCACCTCCCACTACGGCCACTTTCTTCTATCCCTAAGGTGGCCGTAATGGAGAGATTCGACTGTAATAATATTAACGCCTGTTATGCATGCTAGTTAGCTCAAACCTACGGTGTTATTTACTTGTTCTAGTTTTTGCTTTAAAAACAGCTTTATGAACGAAACGGATGTTATTTTAAAAATCTTACAGTATGATCCTTGAAATTTTACTCCAGTAAGTAGTCCTTTTTATATTCTCTGACACTATTTTTGCTTTTTCCGATCTGTCCTCTCCATTTCAATTTTACCCTGTAGAACGTATATAAAATAATACGTAACAAATTTTGTTTGTAGTGACTGTTCCGACTTATTTCTTACTTGTGCAAAGAGTGAAATCCGTATTTGGTCCACCAAGACAAACCAGGAGATTGTGCGAATCACTGTACCTAATATGACTTGCAATGCTCTTGCTATCATGCAATTTGGTCACGTCATCATAAGTGGTAAGAATTAAATATTGATTGTTGACATAAGGCCCTTAGATTGGAGATTATTTAAATGGAGCAAATGGAGACGTTTTATCAAAATTAACTGGCAAAATTGTACAATCGTAACAGATGCATTTAGTATTTTTGTTTATGTTTCCTTTTAGTATATTGTCATACTTCAGCTTATTTGCAGTGCGACTACTTGAACTGGGGCTCTTGCAGAAAGATTATCCAATCACAACCCTTTTTAGAAAACAAAGGATTCTCAAGTTTTTTTGCAAAGAGACCGGAAGAATTCATAAATTCGAGGCTGTTTCCTAAGTGGTCAGGTAAGCTCAAACGGGTTTAAAGTATTCAACGTTTGCATAGTTGAATACTCGAATTTCATTGGTCTGTTTGCAAGAAAACTTGAGAATCTTTCCTTTTCAAAAACTTTGTGACTGGATAATCTTCTAAGTGCCCTGGTTCAAGTCGCATTGTAATAGCTCTTCTCTTAAGCTGGTTAGTAAACTAGTCTTAAGATCGGAAACAGTGGCTGCAGTCAAACCGAGCTCTCTGTTCTGGGCAAGAATCGGTTTAGCCTGTGTGAGCAGACGCTTTGGGGAATACGGCTTCGTCCGCAGGGTACGATCGGTCAATCTCGTTGGAAAGAGAACCTGGGAACGATGTTGACGATCGGTGTGATTAAAGGAGTTTCCACCTAGATTCGTGACTTAATAATAATAATTATTATTAGAATTAGAATTAGAATTATAATAACCGAATAGAGTGAAAAAGATCTAGTGGCCGCTCTTCATACCCCCACCCCCAAGTAATGATTAAGTTATACTTTTTTAGGCTGGAATGACGGTAAAATACGTGGGTTCACACCAGAATCCGGCAAAATGCTGTATGAGATAGACAATGCCCATAACAAGGGTGTCACGGCTGTAGCAACCACTTTTTCACGGGATGAGATCATCAGTGGGGGAGGAGAGGGTGAAGTCCGACTCTGGTCAATTGGAGAACGTACGTGCAAATTGAAGGACGCCATGAAAGAGCAGCATAAAGGTAAAAACGACTTGTTTGTTACGTTACCTCTACAACCTCTTCGACAGTTTGGAGCGAGTACGGTCATTTCGCCCCGGATACTCAGCCCCCTAAGTAACCTTTAACATCGCTTAAAGAACGAAATATGTTGCATATTCATGACTCGAAAATAGGGGCTAACTAGCCGAGGCAAAAAGACTTGGGGCTGAAATGACCAATTACCCTGGGAAGATCCATACGATTGTATGGAAACTTACCTATCCGTCATATATGTGTAGAGTAATTTCAATTCAGCCACTTGTTGTCTCCCCAGCCTTTTCATTTACCAGTTGTTCAGATGGTCCAGTGGATAATGTAATTGAGTTCACTTATCCATGAACCAATGTTATGAATTTATCCGGTTGAAAGTGCAGTCTAACTTTTGAACAACTAGTACCTGATCGTCTCGCTTAGCACCAAAAAAAGCTGTGCGATCGTTTGAATTGTTTGAAAATATTTTGAGATGATTAAAGCAGTTAAAAAAATTCTTCTCTCGGTCGAAACGATTTTTTCATCCAACAACGTACACCAGGACAGACCTCAGGTTTCAAGACTCCACACTAAGTATGCAATGAACGCATAGTAAAACGTACAAAATAAAAATATAGACTTTCTCATATAGACAATGTTATGACGGCAAATATGTGTACATCATGCTCATATACTCGATTAAAGCTAAAATGAGTGTCATATTAATTCCCAGTTAGTATGGATAGGTTACAACATATTCACGACTCATACTGCAGCTTCATTCGAAGAAATAGGAAAATGATCAAGCTGTAGCGTATTTACTCATGAACCACACTCATACACTTAATGCGGATTGTAGCTGTGCTGCCGGCTGGCTGCTGTCTAGCATTCCACCCGAGAGAAAAGAATAATTTAATTATAATCTTATAAATGCTTGCACAACGGGCAAGTCTTAATCTTAATTGAAAGTTAAGATTTTGCATTTTCATTTGCTTTTTCATTTGCATTTTTTTATTCAGGTGAAGTTACTGCGATCAAAGTTCGTAAGAATGACAGTGAGGTATCTCGTCGTTATGATTTATAACTCTGTACTCATGTAGGTTTACAGAGCGACTACTGTAACCGGGGCCATCTAGACAAAGTTGCCCAATTGGATTACAGGAAAATAACACATTCTGAGAAAGTTAGTCTTTGGTCATTAATATCATGAAACGAAATCAAGAACATGGATCGATGTCAACCAATTACAACCTACAGCTGTGACCTTTTGGACCTGTTGAAGAAAACCTATGTTTCCTGAAAGGTCCGTTTGTTTGTAATGTAAACTATAGTCATATTTTTTAATTGAGATCGCTTGTTATTGCAAAATGTGGAAATGGTAGCGAAGAAATCGCTGGTGCACGTAGATGACGAAATAACGGCTTGTGTCAAACAAATATGTCTCCTGGGTGTTATATGTAAAGTTTCAAATACAAAAACATTGTCTGGTGAAACATTTTGCTTTCTTAACGAGTATCTTATTGTTTTCTTACGAGCTGCTGATTGGCCCACAACCAACGTTCTCAGAATGCATTGTTATTTTCCTGTAGTTCGATTGCTAAGTTTAATGTCTACCTGGCCCCGATTACAGTAGTCGCACTGTAACTTGATTTATTCCACCCTTTGTGTAATCGGATCTAATTTGCTTTGGTTGCATTCCTTTTGACCAATCGAAATCCGGATTTTGCGATCCAAAACTTGATTTTTTGTTCCATTAAGGACTAAACCAATCTAAGATTGCAATCTCAACGATCTACCTCCGCACTTGGATCGTTCAGATTGGTATCTCAATCTGGTCTCAGATTCTTATTCCATTTAACGAAACTGCTTTTCGATTGCAAGATCGTGCTCGTTCATCGATAAACATGGAGGGTCAAGGTTAGTTCGGGCAAAAATTATTTACACTCCTCCTTTGTTTTATGCCGCTAAAGGTTTATAGTATATTAAACTCAAGTTTCCCTGTCACTCTAAATCCTTAAGGAAACGAAAACGCTTGCATTTTCTCACCGTAAAACTACAGTGTCCAATGTGTGTGTGTGTGTGCGTTTAGAACGCGCTTCTCAGCGCTTAAGAATTCGTAATTGTCTCCTGAATTTTCTTGAATCAAATTCCAGATAATTAAGTTGACGAGTCCCAGCAAGAACCACCACTAGTTAAAGAGTTGTTTTTCTTTTTAAAAAAACGATGTGTTGAAATTGAGAAGAAGACCAGGACAGCAGGCAGCTATTGTATGGATCAATCTTGTTTCAGATTTTTGCTCCGGCTTAATTCCAAACAATCTGGATTGTGTAAATCCGAAAAAAGTTTGGCTAAAAGGAATGAAACCCTTAGTTCACGAGTCATTGGGTGGGGTACATGTGAACAATTTCCTTAGCTAGGCGTACCACATTCCACGTTACATGTAAATGAAGCATTTTATTATATCTTACTGATTCTCGTGTTCGCGCAGAGAGGAAAAAGATTAAGTGAAATAGAAACATTACATCACAACAGGTTCTTGTGTGTGTGGACATTGCAGTTAACCTTGCTTTTGCACTGCACATGGAATTGCCGACAAAACTCGTCTCTGAACATATCCTCCGTGCTATGTAAGGTTAAGATTGATTTGAACCAGTCCACCTCTGTTCTGTGTTGAAATTTTGTCTTCAGTGTTGTGAAAATCGGTGTAACTCAAAGATCACTACTTTGCTGCTGTGAGTCACTTTAACTCGTTTCCTTCACAGTGCGTATCAGCCAGCAAAGACGGCACCTGCATTGTGTGGGACTTGGAGTAAGTAATGTTTTCATTCTTATCTCGTCACTTAGGGGGAATTTACACGAGAGCGGGACGAACTCAGACCGGTATGAGTTCGTATCAGTCTCCAAACATTTCGTTTCATGCGTTTACATGCGACCGGCCTAAAAATGAACGCAGATCGGTCTGACTTCGTCTCGGTTGCTGACCCGATACGAGTTACTTTCGTACCGGTCTGAGACCGTACCGTTCTCATGTAAAACGGAAGCGAATCTCAGACCGGTCCATAAATAGCATGTTTCTTCGTATGGCTCCACCATTTTTTTTCTTTTTCTTAGCAAAAGCACGTAGGAACACTGCTAAGGTTAACATTAGTAAACAAGACTTAGAAGTAGCTTCAATGCTTGTAATAATGTGAGGGATTGCTCCATTCTGAGATGCTGTGCAGTAAATATTAACAGGTTACCAGATGAGCGTTAGATAAAGCTTGTAATTTTCTGGAAGCAGTAAACACTTCGGTTGTCTACTCACTGTTTACTGGCATAAATTGTCTGCCAGTTAGGACAGTTAGTGAGTAATATGTTAAATCTGAGCGACTAGTGAAAGTTATACAGCTCCTGTTTTTTTAGTTTGTACCGGTCTCATGTAAACGGCTGCACAGATTACAAATTTGTACCGGTCTGAGTTCGTCCCGATCTCATTCAAATACCCCCTTAGATTTGGTGTATTCTTTATTTCAAAAGCAGCGTTATTATTGGAAAATTCATTTAGGGTGGTTCTACCCTAAGATCATCACCCCACCCACCGCTATTTTTTTTTTTTGAAAAATTTTCGTATATTCTGCATGGGTCCATCTTGACTCGTTAGTGCTTTACGACACATGAACTGTCAGTTGGTTCCAGTAATTCTTAAAAATCTGCTGACGTTGATGCTTGAATGTTTGTAGGACAATGGTACGGAGAACAATCGTATTTGCTAACACGATGTTCAAAGCCATCTGTTATAGCCCAGATGAATCACAGATTATCACCGCTGGCACAGATCGGAAGGTGAGTGTTTTTAAGGTATCAAAGAACGTAGCCTGTGAACAGCCTGTCTGTTTAGAGAGCCTGTTCACAGGCTGCAAAGAACGCGGCGCTGGATGATCTAGGATAATGTTATGGCCCTGAGGTCCGTTTAAGTCCCTGTAACCTTTTGGGCCCGAAAGCCATATTTTAAAGAATGATATGGTGCAGATTCTAGCTCCCTAACCAGTTCATTTTGTTTCTTTATCTGTTGATCGTATAGTATCATTTTGAAATCTATAAAAACGCGAAATTGAACTAAAACACAGGCTTCCACGCCTTTTAATTACCGCCAGGTACCTTGAAGAAATGGGGCCCCTGGTTCGCGCCATTGTCTTTGCAGCTCGTGTTGCACGGAAGTTCTACTATTCGCCGTCTCATTTTTTTATAGTCTCCCTCGCAGCCGTTTTTGTCTTGTCACGCGACGCTCCTCCCCAAAGGAGCGTTACGTCACTTTTGTTATTCCTTTCCCCCACCGACACATCACAGAAGTTTCTTTAGCAACTGACCTTGTAGCGAAAGTCAGAAAAGTTTCTTTGACTTTTTCCGCTCTTGACACTTTTTAATGATCACATGACCTTTCCTGTGCTTTGCATCGGTAAAATGTGTTCTTCATGGGTTCTTGTTGTAACCTAAGTACAAGCTTTCCTTTGGAAATCCCAGGGGTTAAAGGTCACGCACAAGTGATTCGCACAAAACTACAGTCGTGACCCTTCGCCTTTCACGATTTCCTATTGGAGAACATCCTTGATCCAGGATACTCCTTTTTTTTAATGACACTTAAATAAAGGTTTCATCATCAATCCTACTGGTTTATCCCAAACTTAATCAAACTCACGTTTTACTTACACACGTATATTCGTGCTTTTTTGCGAAACGGGGAAGCCGCCGAGGCGGATCTATGCTGCAGGTCCTGTAGCCTGAATTTCAGACGAATACTTAACGTCTGAATCGACAGGCCGTTAATACCGTCCACTGACGTCACTACCGAAAACCGGGTAGTGATTTTGATTGGTTGATTGTCCAATCATTCGCATAATTATGTATAATAATGAGGAATTTAAGCCGTTTGATATTCAGCGGATCGCGTGTCTGGCATGCTGCGTGGAGTTCAAAAATCTCGACAATCTTTATCGTAAACAGCAAAATTGCCCATTGTCATTGCGGAAAGTCGCAAGTATAGGTTCTTCTTTTACAGCCGCGTTGTGGTTTTCTGGGATTTAAGTTATAATTCGACTTTCTTGTCAAACCACCGTCAACTGTAATGATGGTGTTAGCTTTTCTTTCTTGTTTTCTTTCTTCTTTGTTAAGGACCAAATAGATATAGGTTCTTTTCAATTAAAGCGAATTGTTGTGTTCTTGATAATTTTGAAGTGTTCCGTGTGTGTATTTAAGCGTATTTCATTGCGTGATTGCGATTGAGTTTGATCATTGAATCACAACAGATTCGTTCAGAGTACTGCATGTACTTGACAGTTTAAACGTTCAACATGAATTGCAATCAAAAAGAGTAAAGAAATTCTGTATCATGTAGACATTTCCAGACGATATTTTTTTGTTTGCCAGTTGAAAATCTTGTTTTACTTTTTGTATTAATTAAAGCAAAGGAGTAGTGACGTCACTGGCAAACAACTTTTAATGTTTGTATTGTTAGGTTATGTATTGGGAAACATATGATGGAAATCAAATTAGAGAATTGGAGGGTTCTCGGCAAGGCTCTATAGATGGCATGGATATATCCACTGACGGAAGCCACTTTGTAACGGGAGGGGACGACAAAGAGGTTCTGGTAAGTGTGTAACAGGTTACTTAATGCTGTCTATGGTAACAGCAAACCACGCGCAACAACCTGGTTCAGTTTGTGGAATGAATACAAGGTTTGTCCTTTTAATTATACCTCAGTTTTGGAAGTAAAATTCCAGGGCCCTATGACTGAATTTTGCCTAAGTAGACACTGAATTGCGGTTTCTTGAATGTCAGAGAAATATCATAGATAAAGAACACTTGTAAAGGTCAGGGAAAAACTTAGTTCTTGGCGAATGTTGTGTAAAATGGGTCACGTTGATAGCCACAGGGTCACGAAATAGTAATTGAAACAAAAAATATATACCCCAAGTCCTGAGAACGAATCTACGCTTGGGTGAGAAACGTATAGAGATAAATGCTCCGGAGAAGAATATTCATGGCCCGCCTTAGAGGTCAAGTTTATTCATAGAACGCTATAGGCCATTTGCATTAAGAGGTCATGTGACATCGTTTTTATGAAAATGAAAGTTATATGATTTTGCCTTCGAAAAACGAAATCTTAGCGGGTCATATCTCAAATAAAATAATAGTTATTTGGTTTTTCAAACCCGCACCATTTTCTTAAAATGAGTAAGTTCGTAGCTGGTCACGTGACCAAAATGTGATTATAAGATTATGAAAATCTCTTTCTGAACTAAAATTTTTGCACGTAAACTTCAAGGAAAATGTTGAAGAAATGATGTGGTAACGTTAACAGCACATCTGAGCGTAACTATCAACCGTTTAACAAGATAAAAGCTAAAAGTAGTTTTGGCCGCCATGGTGGAGGGTAAGAGTATGCCCTCCAACATGGCGGCCAACACAAATCATACTACTTTCAAATTGTTGAAAAATCAAAGTGCCATAAAATATCCCCCTTAAATGCGTTTCCTCTCAAATTTCGGGTGTAAGATAATTTTTGTGCTCTGTTAATTTTTGGCATCATCAAGATTCCAACTCATTGTTTAAAGGAAGTATTGGTCACGTGACCTCTTAGTGCAAGTGACCTATTATGGTCAACGATTTTCTTTTCAATAAGAGGCATTCTGTTTTGGGTTCCTTTTTGCTTTAAGGATTTCTTGCCAGAACGAAGCGCTGTTTGTTTCAAAGTACTATCCTGCCTGCAAACAGAAGACCATTTTGCGTCAGTTTCCATGCGATGTGTGCATTTGTGCTCAGGCACCAGATGTGAACTAAGTATCCTAATACTCAGCTCCTATCCTAACGTTGTGTGTTGTTCACTTTAGGTTTGGAAATACGATGAAGGGCTGGTAACCCACATTGGTACAGGACATGGTGGCGGTATCGCTGGAGTAAAGATCTGTCCAAATCAAAAATGGATTATCACTATTGGCACAGACGGAAGCATTCTAAGATGGAAATATCCTCACTAAATATTTATATAGTCGGTTGATTTGTTCAACGAACATTTGTTGAACATAGGACAGCTACTATTGAGTGATTGACGTGTTTATCTTTCGAAATGCCTTGTGTTGCAAGTATCTTCAGTGTTTGATTTAAGCATGTCAGACATTCCGCTTGCAGTGAAACCATTTTCTTGATTAATTTTTTGGGTTAATACTCTTACAATAGTTTTAAATATACCCTTGTTTAAATATCCTGTAGAAAAATTCATGCAGCAGTGTAGGTTAGATTTAGCGTTCTGAATGCATATTCTCAAATTTTCTCTTTTTTATACCGAAATCGCTTATCAGCCTGACATCTTTGAAAACTTTGTATTATAAAAATTGTAAGTATTAACCTCGTCAATTTTCTTCTTTCAATGCGTTTCTAAGGGAAAAAACATTGTATTTATGTAAATTTGGCATGAACAATGGAAACTGATTATCCATCTGCTGGCCCATCTGCTATGCACTAGTGATATTCTAATCATAAAAAAGAATGCTGTTGGTTCTTTTACCCATTTATTTCTTATGGCTTGCATAGCGCAAATTCGCTTCCCATTCAAGTGATTGCATGGTGCTTGTGTTTATTAAAGAAGAAAGAGAATTCAAACACCAGAAAGTTCAGAAATATTGTCCAAGCCCCAGGTGAGAATCGAACTTACGACCCTCCGAGTTCTAGTTCAGACGCTCTAACCACTGAGCTGCTACTAAAACCTATTTCCCCTCGTTATGACCTCGGCAAACCACACAAGGCGCAGAGGAGTTCTATAGTAATTGTTGGTGGAACGGATCTGCTTAATATTGCTTACAGGTGTGACCAAACTGAACAACGCTAGAGGTGCTCGTCTTAAATTTAGGTTCTTTTGCTCAATACAGTCTCTATCGCGAGCTAGTTTGAGCTTTGTTTCTCTCTGCTACTGATTGTCCTTTTTACTTTTACGTTTTCCTGAAAGAAAGCACAGAACTCCCAACCCTGAATAGAAGTCTTTTGAGGTAACGAAGAAGAAGAAAGCGCGCAAAATTTGCGCCAATGGGCGAAAATTTCGCTCCAGATCCAATTTTTGACATCAATGAAAGAACAAATGTATACAAAATACCTCTCTCCGTATTTCATTAACAAGATTGACATTCACCGATACACACGATACACACGTAGGGTCAAAGAGGCTATCCAAATAAGACTTCATTCTAATAACATCAATAGAGACGACGGAATCGAAATTCCTGAAGCATGGATGCCTACGATCAGAAAGCATAACAGCCGTTCAACTAAAAAGCGGACCCCTGAGGGAACACCATTTGCTAGTCGGAAAAATGAGGATCGAAATACACCAATCACAGGGAACCAACGTGCATAAATAGCTACACGTAAACAATCGACCTCATCGCCTGATGAAGACTAGCAGTATTGCAGTCGAAACGTCGCGATCAATATCTCAAAGCGATTCTATCGTGAGACAAACGAATAAACGTTCATTCCTAAGATTGACATTCCAGTTTATGATGGTCAGAAATTGGCGTCATATTGTTGAAAAGAGCTTAGTAATACATAATTACGTTAAGCTACGGAAAAACGGGCAAAATGAACATGCAACTGAACTTGTTTGCAAAATTCCTGCAAAACGCGTCTTACCACCCACGTTCAAACCTGTGTGGCAACAAATGAGCAATAATCGTCTCCGTTTTTCTGACAGCTACACTTTTCAGGCAGCCTTTTTCATAGTTAGTAGAGACTGGTTATGAAAGCCGGCAAACATCATTATATGTGCCGTTTAAGCTAAAGTTTGGATCAAAATAAACAAATAGTTTTAACAGTTAATTGTTAATAATCATTTAACTGACAAGTGACAGAAAGCCTAAAATTTAACTGACAACTGACATATGGCCAAAATTTTAACTGACATTTGCACCCTCCCAACCCCCCCCCCCCCCCCCCCCCATCCAGACCCTCACACAACTTGAAAAAGGGCTACATTACTGCCACAATACATCTACATTTATTAGTCAGGAGAAATTATGAACAGTTATCACGCTAACGTTAAATAAGAAGTACAAAATGATGCAAAATAAAAATGCTACATTAAGAATAATACAAACAAAAGAATAACAGGTATCAATTAATAGTAAATAACAAAACTGGAGGTTGGTCGCCTCATAAATCTAGTAGGTAATCGTTTTTACTTGTATACGATAAGATTCTGCTATTGTTTGTTAAAGTCGTATTAACCCATATAAATATTTCTTTGGGTTAATACGGGGTCTCTATGGGTTTAAAAAGTTAAACAAGATCACCACAGTTACAGAGGCAATTTTTGCAGTTGTGAAAACTGAAAGCCTGAAAACTTACCGAACGGAGCGGATACCGGAGCGCTCAAGGCTCGTCATTCGACTCCAGATATAGAAATCCCGGCGTCTAAAAGGCCAAAAAGGGGAAATGAACACTCTTACGAGGTTATTAAATTTGACGAAAATCCTGGGCAAGTGATCCGGGGCGATGATGGTTTTGGCGCAAGTGACGATGATGAACAAGATATTAATTCTGCCTCTTGTTGGCAAGCCAGTGAGCAGCTTGCCTCGTTCTTAGGAACATTGCACAAACCCCTATCGGCTTTTGAAAGTAAGAACATATGCCTGAAGTTCCCACGTCTTGATGTGGATGCTATATTTATAAACCTACTCTGGGTGTGTGTTTATCAAGCCCCGTCCCTGGCGTGAAAGTAGCAGATGAGGAAAATAAATTTGTCCAAGATCGGCTACTAGATTCTTTGGGCCCATTAAGCGTTATGTTTGGGAATATTCAAAGTTTCTTAGCTGAGGAGAAACCAGGCTCAAATATTACTCTATCATACGCCCAGATGTCTGACCTGGGAGCCATGGTGTGCAACGTCATTAGACTGGTTGTCTATTTATCTGCTCTTCTATCCAAACAGCACTAGACAACTGTGCTTTGATAAGATAAACACTGATGGAACACTCGTCTCCTTGGCATTAGAAGAGTTCCCAATGCCGGCAAAAACCTGTTTTGGGAAGGTTTTGAATCAAGAATTAAGACAAGCTCAGAGACGGCCAAGACTTTGCTACAGGCTTCTTTAGTTGGGAAACTTTCAAAGCCGTTTTTCGTGGGTGCACCACCCCGTTGAGAAGCCGTGAGAGCTGTTGGGGTGGTGACAACAGAAAATTACAGTTTCAGACTTACCCTTACAGCAACACCAACCCGTTTCGTGTCTTCCTCTAGAGGCCTCGGGAGGGTGTCCTGGGGTTGCCTTCCAGCCACCCAAACGTCAGTCAACCGGCAGAGAGGCTCTCGCTTTCAACTACAGGTATGGATCTCAATTTGGCACTTTGCAGGTAAATCACCTTCCACTAGCGGATCTTTGTTTAGTAAACTGGGAAAAGGTAACCACTAACCCCTGGGTGTTAAAGACTTTTCGGGGCCTTCATTTGAATTTCCTGAGCCCTCCTGTTCAAAGAGAATCCCCTTTCAGAGGACGATCACTCCCTGATCACCATATAGATGCACGAAATGCTTCAAAAAGGGGAGCAATTCACGTGGTTCGACCGTCACAAGAGACTCCAGGTTTTGTCAGCTCCTTCTTCTTAGTCCCCAAAAAAGGGGTGGTCAGAGTCCGTTAATAAACTTGAAGCCTCTAAACCAATTCCTTCCCTACTAGCACTTTAAAATGAAGTAGTTTAATGGTGAGAGATCTTCTAAGGAAAGGCGTTTTTATGTTCAAGATCAATATCAAAGTCGCATATTCCAGAGTCCCCATTTTCCAGGAGCATCAAAAGTCTGTGCGATTTAACTTGGAGGGCACGCTCTACGAGTTTGCCTGCCTCCCCTTTGTCCATAGCCTCCCCGCAGACGTCCCGTGGGGTTTGTTTTTGCTTGTCACGCATTCATTTCTCCCCACGGACGTCTGCTAAACTGAGCCGACTTTTACGTTCTGCATTGTTCACGATCAGCCAATCACGGCCTGTGATATAACGGGAACGTCACCAAAGAATTATTTCACCAAGGTCATGGGTCGCGGACCAAACACCAATACGCGAAATTTGGGTATATTTTTTCATGAGACGGTAAAACAAAAAATCCGAAGTCTACAGCAATGTGCATGTGCTTCCAACGGCAGAAAAAGGTTTACCTGAATACTTGTTCTGCAAAAAGGCACGTCTTCCCGTTGCGTTTTATTCATTCACAAGCTAAGTGCAGCTTAACCTCGGTGTAAGAACTCACAACTGACGTCACAGAAATCGAATGCAACTGACGTAAATTACTAAATAAACAAGTTCTCTTGGTTCTTACTGATGGGTCTTGTGGTTGTCATAGTTCTGGTAGTTCTCTTGGTTCTGGTAGTTCTCGTGGTTCTTTTAGTTCTTCTGGTTCTCGTAGTTCTTCTGGTTCTTCTGGTTCTGTAGTTCTTCTGGTTCTCCTGGTTCTTGTAGTTCTTGTGGTTCTCTTGGTTCTTCTGGTTCTCGTGGTTCTCCTGGGTCCTGTGGTTCCCCATAGCTCTCCCTTGGCTCTTCTTGTTCCCCGCTACCACCCGTTTAGAATCATCCCTCCCCAGCTCTCCCTGAGTCTTCCTGTTCTTAGCCAGCAGTGCTAAATGGTCAGTGGCTTTCTCCTACAAAGGGTAGGTACTTCATATATGGGGACATACAAAGAGAAAGTAGACATAGCGAGACACAGCTTTTTTTGGTATTCTTTTGCTTCTTTTTTATTTGTCTAGCTATGTTGCTGTTATCGTGAACAGAGAAACCCAAGCCTTTATCCAGGCAATGCTTCACAGAGAAGGTGTGTGCGCTGTAACCGAACCGATTCGTGCATTTCCTCGTGGAGACTATCTTCGGAACACACTCGGCAACACGTGTGAAGGATTTCTTGTACATGATATTTTGTTCTGGGACCCAACGTTGTATTTTCCTGGTCTTGTCAGTTGTGTTACGTTGCCCTACCTGTGAGGAGCAAGGATTGTTTGAGCAGTTGCATCCAATCCGCTGGAAAGACGGTAGCCGAACTTACGAGCAGCCGCGTCAACTCTATGGGTTACGAAACGACGTGCTTCTTGTCAGCAGAGTTTATCTGTGCAAAAATAAACACCAAATTCTCAGCCACGATTCAGGGATCCTCTGTCAAAAAAAAGGGGAATTTCTTCCTCCGTTTGCTCTGTGCCACAAAGTTGGTGTTACCAGAGAAATGTTTCAGTTTGTTATATCTCATGTCAGAGCAGGAATGACTATCTCGGACATACAGATCTTATGGCAACAGACTTTATTTGACGAATATGGCTTGAGAAAGTTGTTTTATTTTCAAGAAACAGGGAACAATACAGTGGAATTTCCCATTTTTTCACCAAAAGGCCGCAAAGTGGGTGAAAAAATAGTCACTGCTTGCTACATTCAATCTTACTTCGAGAGAGAACATTTGTTTTGTGCAAGGATGTGTCAAATGAAGGCTTCTTCCCTCGGTGCAGACCACACCTTTAAGGTATCTTCAAACATTGGGTTTTGGTGCAAGGGAAAATGGGTACGTCTCTATGATAGCTTATTCATTGTTATGAATGAAGCTGGAGTTGTTATGTCATGGCAGCCGTGCAAGGGGACAAGTTTTTCTGCAGTTGAGGGCTGCTGCATCAACTCAAAGACAGACTTGTAACATTAGGTTGTTCCATAGGTCAGTTCCACATTGATAACTATATACTATTGAAAAGAACATTAAAACCTTTCTTGAACAGTGGAAGGATGTGAATTATGAGGGGATGCAGCTTGTTCTGTTCAAGAAAGGTTTTAATGTTCTTTTCAAAACCAATGTTTGAAGATACCTCAAAGGTGTGGTCTGCACCGAGGGAAGAAGCCTTCATTTGACACATCCTTGCACAAAACAAATGTTCTCTCTCGAAGTAAGATTGAATGTAGCAAGCAGTGACTATTTTTTCACCCACTTTGCGGCCTTTTGGTGAAAAAATGGGAAATTCCACTGTATTGTTCCCTGTTTCTTGAAAATAAAAACACTTTCTCAAGCCATTTTCGTCAAATAAAGTCTGTTGCCATAAGATCTGTATGTCCGAGATAGTCATTCCTGCTCTGACATGAGATATAACAAACTGAAACATTTCTCTGGTAACACCAACTTTGTGGCACAGAACAAACGGAGGAAGAAATTCCCCTTTTATTTGACAGAGGATCCCTGAGTCGTGGCTGAGAATTTGGTGTTTATTTTTGCACAGATAAACTCTGCTGACAAGAAGCACGTCGTTTCGTAACCCATAGAGTTGACGCGGCTGCTCGTAAGTTCGGCTACCGTCTTTCCAGCGGATTGGATGCAACTGCTCAAACATGTCCAGTAGTTCCACGCACTGTGTCGCAAATAAGCGGCAAAGCTTGATATGTAAGGGATTTTCCAAATCCCGTCGGCAAATTTATAAGCTCATCGATCTTCTCTATAAAATTTGCAGGATAGCTTCTCTCTGATACTTGTTTCACTCTGTTTACAACAAATTTTCTCGCACACCCGATCAAAAGCCTCACTGATCGTGCGAATCTGAACTAGCGGCTCGGGTTACGTTTTACAAAAATTGGTAAACGGCCTGTGATTGGTGAACGTAAAAGTCGGCTCAGTTTAGCAGACGTCCGTGGGGAGAAATGAATGCGTGACAAGCAAAAACAAACCCCACGGGACGTCTGCGGGGAGGCTACTTTGTCCATTGCCTCTCGGGTATTTACGAAAACCATGAAACCGGTTGTAGCCTTGTTACGGCAGCTGGGCATCAGGTTGATCATTTACTTGACGACCTGCTCATCATGGCCCAGACAAGAGGAATGCTGAATCGTCATGCCTCCACGACTTTCCATCTTTTAGAGAATTTAGGTTTCGTGATCATTTATCTCAAGTCAGTTCTAATCCCAACCACGTAAATGAAATTTTTTAGCTTCTCATCGACTCCAAGTCTACGATCTTGGCCTGTCGCCCGACCACGTAAATGGAATTTTTTAGCCTTTCTCATCGACTCCAAGTCTACGATCTTGGCTTGTCGAGGGCGAAAGTCAGAAAGATAAAGAAAGAATGTCAAAGTGTTCCAAGTCATCCTAAGGTTACGGTGACAGAGCTGGCCAAACTGTTAGACCACTTGAGCTCTGCCATTCAAGCTGTCTTTCCAGGTCCTTTCCACTACCGCCACTTGAACGGAGACCAAAAACAATGCCCTTGCTCGTCTGGGTTCATACGACTCCCAGGTTCAGCTTTCTCCCCAGGCATTAGAGGAGCAATTTAGATGCTTGGAGCGGGAGGAGCCTAATATCCCGGATCTCATAATAGACACAGATGCATCCCACAGGGGCTGGGAGGCCTTCTGAATGGGGGTTGCTACGAGAGGTCAGTAGTCCCAAGGGAAATCCCAGCTACACATCAATTGTCTCGAGCTCCTGGCAAGTGCCTTTGCAATAAGGACCTTTGCAATATCCAAGGTTCAAATGAAAGTTCGCCTATCAATGGACAATGTTTCAGCAGCCCATTACATCAACAGGATGGGGGAAACAAAATCACCAGTCCTAGCCCGTCTAACCAGAGATCTATGGGAATGGTGCTTGCAGCACAAAATTCTAGTAGAAGCACGGTATCGTCCTGGGGTTCTGAACATACGGGCAGACAGGGAGTTCAGGGTCATGTTAGATCTCCACGATTAGAAATAAGACCCAATAATGTTTGCAAAGTTAAATCAGTTGTGGGGGCCCCTAGAGGTGGACCTGTTCGCATCAGGTCTGTAAGCCCAGCTTCCTCGCTTTAACAGCTGGAGACCAAACCCTCAGGCCGAAGCCGTGGATGCTTTCTCCCAAGACTGGAGCTCGGTAAAGGGGTGCGCATTCCTCCCTTTTGCACTCATAGGCAGGTGCCTCAAAAAGGATTCTAGATCAGCAGGTTTCCTTTCTATTGTAGTTCTAATGGCACCTGTGTGGCAAGATCAGCCTTGATCCCCCTTGTTCCTAGAGATGTAGATGTGTTGCCCCTCCATTTCTGTTTCCACAGTATCCGGGCCTGGTAACTCACCTGGGAGAAGTACACCCCCTCTCAAGTCTTCAGTTAGCAGGGTGGCTACTATCAAGCAATCCTACTCTCGAGAAGGGAATTTCAGAAGGGGCTCAAAACCTCTTGGTTGCAGCCTTGAGGAAGGGGACCTCATCAGCCTATTTTCCTCATCAGCGTATCTGCTTGGGGTAAGATCTCTTATGAGAAAGATACAAGCTCACTTTGAAATCACATTGTTATAACATTGTTATATACTATAACAAGGTTTTAAAAACATATCGTATGGTTCGGTGTCAAGTGCTTGTAATCGGAGGAGACATTGGCCAGAATGCGTCGGGCGTGTAAATAGAACATTTTGTTTTACTGGCGCGATTACAAGTCATAGGCCGATTAGTGCTTAACACGGTATTCTTTTTCTTTCTTCAACAGCATTTCTTCGGATAATTTTCTGTTATTTTTGAGAGCATCCAATCAACAACTTGTTGACAAAATGAATTAAATTGAATTTACTGTTTTAAAAGCTTTCACATCTGAATTCAAACTTCGCACTAACCCTGTCAAAGCCTTCAATGAAATGTGTGTGCGGCTCATTTCAATAACTTTCCCAGCAATTTGGTCGAGCGTGTTGATTTCAGTGACTCGAGAGTAGCGCTACTGTAGGCTGGTTTATAGGTTTTTCTTAATAAATAACAGAGTTAAAGTGTTCGTTTGTCCGGTGCCAAAAGTCATGATCAAATGGCGCCGCCGAGCTTCACATCTCCGTAGATTTACTTTAAGGCACAACCGCCGCCCAGCTACACAACTTGATAAATATACTTCACATCTCGGTAGATTTACTTTGCGACACAACGGCCACTGAGCTACACAACTCGATAAATTTACTTCATATCTCGGTAGATTTACTTTGTGGCACAACGGCCGCCGAGCTACACAACTCGGTAAATTTACTTTGTAGGACAAAGGCCGCCGAATTAACTAAATCCGGTTTGATGCATACACCATGAGTCGCAGACATTTTCCAAAGACAGTGAAGAATCATGCTGAAAAATATGAAGGCTTTTAAAAATCCAATGTAAAATTTAACAGCAAACAACTTCTGAAAGATGAAGGCTTTGGACGATTCAGCAATCACAGATCGATGTACGCTTTACGAAGGTTCAGAAGATGAACGCTTTACGAAGACAGAATATCAGACCTCAGCAAACCTTTGAAAGATGAACGCAACACGTCAGTTAGTTGGTCAAAGTGAGACAAAACGTAAGCAAGCGCCTCAAAGCGAGGCAAATGTGTGTCGACGACGAACATGCAATCTCGATAAAAACCTCCCTTATAAATTGCACAGGACACCCAATAATGCACAAAACACCTAACACAAATTAGGGGTTACGTTCTTGTACCTCGAACGCAAGTACGCGAAAAAACTTTAAGTCAAATCTCGTACTCGTAGGCGTCCTCGTCCTCGAATCTTAAGGTCTCTAATGACTAAACTGGACCATTATTTTTGGAAGTCCATTTAGCTTTTGAAAAAGTTAGCAAATAGCATGACATGCCCCCTTTTAATTTGTAATTGTAATTGGAACACTTAGGAGTTTTTAAGAACTCGTTGAAACGCTTCCGTGCGTTCCAGATCGAATTGGAATTTGGAAGTGTTGGACAGGTTTTTAAGGAGAGGGGAAAACCGGAGTACCCGAATAAAAAACCTTCGGGGCAAGGGAAAGGACACCTGGCTCTTACCCTTCGGGGTCCGTATCTATGAGGTTTTACTATACTCATAATATCATAATATTAGGTGTTTTTTTAGGCTCACAGCCGACCAATATGTGGCTGCCACTGTGAAGATGAATTTAGCACGTTAAGAGCCTGTCTGGATAGATAGATAGATAATCTTTATTTATCCACGGTACAACATTCGTCAGCTTTAAAAATGCCTAATACTAATATAATAAAAGTAAAAAGCTGCTTTCCACGAATGCCGTGCCTTACAGTTCTTTGAGTAATCGTTTAAATTGCCCAAGGGACTATGCTTCCCTTAAGTTACTAGGAAGACTGTTCCAGAGAATGGCGCCACTATAGCTGAAGCTGTTTTTGTAATAGTTTGTGCGCGGTAATGGAACATTGAGTTTATTTTCATAGTCCCTTAGGTTATATG
>JBBMOI010000009.1:9870000-9890000 GCA_038088405.1 Porites divaricata
TGTTTTTAATAGAATTCTCTAGATCAGAAGTTTATCCAAGCTCTCTAAGTAATGAAAATAAATATTACTACCCTGGGATACAAAACATGTGCAATAAAGAGGGGTGACGAATGGTACCACGAAAAAGTGGGTCTCGAAAAATTTTGGCAGGATCTCGAAATCTCGGAAGCGTTTTTGATAAGTCTCGAAGTCTCGTTTTTGCATGGTTTGTTTTTCCTTTTTTTGAGTCTCGAAACTTTTTACCAAAGAGTCTCGGGCTCGGATTTCTAACTAGGATCTCGGCGTCTCGGCGAGTCTCGGATTTTACCATTCGCCACCCCTATAAAGGCCACGTAGAATTTTAAGTTCTTTCCGCAATTTCAGAGTGAATTTCACCGCGGTGCATAAATTATTGTAATAATCAGGCTGTTTAAAAACGTTTGAAGCACAACAAAAACAATTAGTCATTTACCGTTTTATCTGTTCTAAGTAAATAAGACGCTTACCTTTACTTTAGATTCTTGATGGAAGAGCGAAGTCTATCCAGCCAGCTGAGTTATGCAGTTTCCTTAATTTTCAAAATCAAATCATAGCGTGATTTGTCACGTAAAGTTATGGTCACGTGGCTACGTAACCCGTCGGCGGCCAAAATCTTTGTGATAAACGAAATTTCTATTTCTATCCAGAAAAAAAAATGCCCCAATATAATTGAATGAGTTTTTTTCTCCTTAAATTGTACAAAATGAGTATCACACCGAGGAATTTGTATTGGTAATGAATCATTATTTTCACGGCATGTGGACTCCGCCCTTCCATATTTTCGGGCCCGGCCCGCATAGACGGGGTGAGGGTGGGGGACAGTGGGATACCACTGACACCCGCTTTTGTCCTCATAAGATACCAATATAGCTAAAGATTTGTAAAACGTTTGATACCGAATGCCTGAAATTACCTTGAAAAAGAATAGTATATACCTAAATAAGTATATCAGGACTGAGACAGACCGTACAACCTTTTTTATTGATCAAAAAAACTAGTATCCTTGTCCAAGGACAAGGAGCGAGCCGCTACGGGTGGGGTAAGGCGGCATGCTCCCCCAGAAACGCTATTTCTATAATGTTCTTAGCCTGCGTAGCACGCGCTTGGAAGTAGTGGGCGCAAGAAAGAACAGGTGTCTCCGCGTGTTTCCCTCGCGCGCGCCCGTTCTTTCTTGTGCCTACTACTTCCAGGCGCCTGCTACGCATGCAGGCTTGTGTTCTGGGAGAACAATTTAAGTAAAAGATGTTGGTAAATCGACTGAAGAGTACTGTGAATATTAAATGAATATAAAAATAAAATAAATAGATAAATGTCCTTTAATCACAGGTTGACAAGGTCCTGCCTTTGTTTATAGTGTTCATACAGAGCTCACTGCGCCTGTCCTCAACTCTAACGACTCTAGCAAATTGTAAAGCTTCCGAAGGTATATTATCCTTAAAGCTCGCATTTGGACCCACTCTGTTGTACTAGGCAGATGGGCAGTAAGGGTGTTATATCAAGCCACGCAACATTGTACTCTAGGACGGAACGTAAAGGAGCGACGCAGATAGCCGCAAGGTCCACTACACCGATTTCCTGGGAGACACCTCCCCCCCTGCCTAGAACCTTGTGCGAACGAACTGTTTTGAGTACTTGTTGATCAATTCGTAAAGGGGGTAGCTGAGGGTCGCTTTAGCATTAAGCTTCATCAAGAAAAAGTTTGGGAGGCAGATGGAATTTGACAGTGGCACTTCTTAATTTTTCTTGGGCTTAGGTGGCCCATCCGATCCTGCTGACAAGTACTGGAATATATTCTTCAATATTTTTACACAATGAAAGCCACTTGAACTGGCAAGCAATATTGGTGCAATTTGGAAGAAATCGGGATTATGAGACACATCCAGATAAACTGATAACTTTCGGTTGACTGCAATTCGGTCGTGCGAGTCTAATCCGGCAGATTCCTGGCCTCTTTTGCCAGCCCATGTGAACTTTTGGTCAGCATATTTCGATCTCTGTGACAACGTACGTTCATTTACATAAAAAACTGTGTCTTGATATCAAAAATTTAGAAAAAAAGATAATTTATATCCTTATTGTGGCACTAAAATTCCGTAAACCTGAACAAAATTGAGCCCGGATACCTGAAAACCCAAAACCCCTGGCCAGGCCTCTCTCCTTTAGAACGCCAAAATCACGTAACCGGGATGTCTGTACCGTTGTAGTTATGTCCTGTCTTGTGAACATGTCCTCTGACCTAATGTCATATGCAAGCCAATCAGTTCATGCGATCTATCGTGGTAGTCGCGGCATAGGACTGGAAAAGAATCTCCGTTGCAGTTTGGTCTTCGAGCAAAATTTGCAATTCTAGCGGGTCGGGGACGATAGTAAAATTTGTCTTGCAAGGTTAAGTAAACATGGCGGCCGAAAGGCTGCGAAGGAGAATATATTTAATACTGTTTTGGCATTGTACAACAAGAACTTCGAAAAAACAAGACCGGCTGTGCATCGTTAAAGTTAAATTTCACGTTTTTACATCTTCTAAAAATATGAAGAGCGCATTGAGCAGTTTTTCTCCGGCTCTTATTTACGTATCGATCAGCTTAATTAATTTTATCCCATATTCAGTTAAGTTAGCTAATACTTGTCGGAGAGGACAAGGCAAATCGCTTTGTTTATAATCTTTTCACCATCTACGTCCCTGTACAGATCATAATCAAATCTGCATCCTATGAATATTGCGAACTTGGATTTGGATAAAACGCGAACGCTTACGAAAATATGCCGCCGGCTATGACTGATCGTTTCTGATATGAAAAGCTAGCGATCATAGACCGATCTTTTAAGCATAAAACCCGTAAGTTCGCTGTTTGTGTTGTTTTCTTCATTAGCGCAGGAAAAAGTTAGTGTTTTTCTAATATGACCGATGACGGCTGACTGTGAAATAGTTGTAAAATCATTAGTTTTTCTAGAAAGGTGTCTGTGACTTTCGGTGATTCATTGGTAGGGCACAGTTTGAGTTATCGCAAAATGTGACTCCTTTCTTAAAGTCCACAGTTTGCGATAACTCAAATCCTGGCCTGAAGAGCGAAGCCTGTATAGGGTCCACGATCTGGGAACCACGTTTCGCGCTGTCGCAAAATACGGAATTTATTCAGGGGCACCCAACGAGCGTTTTCTGTAAAATATCTGTTCGGAGAAGCAAATATTGCTTAGAATTTTCTATCACTTGAGGATGACTAAAAATTTCTAGATGATCGTTCCACTTATGTAAAATTTTCGACGCTTATCTCACAAATTCCCTACGATTTTCTGAAGTTTAATTTTTCCATTTTACTGCCCAGGTTAGGCTATTTTTCTTACAAAAAAGGAAACCTAACATTTTCGGATTCGAAAATGTGATTTAGAGAGGAATTAGAAACATTCTCACTTTCGTAATACGTTAAATTGCATCTAAAATTTTCGGGAAAATAATAGTGAAGCCCTTGAAGGTCTAAAAGTTCTCTGGGTAGCCTAAAAAGTGTTTTCAGTGTATTTAGGAGGACGCAGTCGTTGGTTACCCCTGGTTATTGGAAGGACATGGAATGACTTATCTCAAAGTTCGCCAAGGTTTGCGATATTTTTTTGGCGCAAACCTTGGTTTTAAAACATAGAACACAGACTGAGTTAACGCAAAATAAGTCACAATTGTCAGACCACATTATGCGTTAGCGCAAACCTTGGCCCCAGTAAAGTGCACCTATTTTTGCAAGAATGATCTCTGACGCCGGTCAGGTAAGTTGAGTGGACGCGATTTGTGAGCTAAGAGTTAAATGCTGTATTTTGCAATAACGCAAAGGGTGGTATCGAAACATCACCATAGTTTGAAATATCGCAAACTAAGACTTCTGGCCAAGGGCCATAGTTTGAAACGCACATGTTATTTCAAAATGTGTCTTTATCTTTAAAAGAAGGACAGTTCTTATTGGTCCGTGCCGGCAGTTGGTCGAACCGAAAAGAGTGGTTGTACTATGGGAGAAGTACTTTCATTGAGTGTAGATGAGGTTGATCGGCAAATCTCCCTGTTTTAAATCACAGAAGGTTTAATTTGCACTGCCATGCCATTGATGTTCTTAGAGGAAATAGCTAGGTGGATGAATGTCCTGTCAATCACAACTTGGAAGTCTCTACTTTTTTGGTTAGTGTCATTCTCTGAATCCTTACTGCCAAACTGAAATTTTTGCTTGGTATATGCAGCTGGCCTTTCAGAACCCCTACCCCATTATTACATGTATACTGCCTATTCTACGGACCCTATAGAAGCCATCTTATCCACTTTCTGACAAATATCATTTTCGCGATCACAATACATGTAGTCCTTTCTTACTATGCATGTACCTTATAAAGTCAACTTTGCAACCGCGACTCTTCTGTTGACACCACTATCATGTTCAACCTCATTACAGCTAATCTAGACGTGAAAATGCGACCTCGTCCAGCAGCACATCCCCATCAGAATGAAAAGAAAACAACAAAATACTATATATAATATATGTGATGTTTCAATTCGCAGGAAACATAATCAAAAATGATGCTAAAAAACTGATCTTTTCCCTCATTGAGTTTTTCTGTTGGGGATAGAGGGTGGCTGTACAGAGGTTACTGCCAAAAACAGTTAAAGACGTTGTTTTGTTGATGACTTCTTATGCGCCTATCACTACAGGAATTGCTTGCGTTTCTATGGCCACATTTGATCGAGCTTAATTTAGTACCGTTTTCTGAATTAGTTAATTCCATCTCGATGCATTGATGGAAGTATTTCAGTCAGAGGATATATCTTCGTCAACGACAATGAAAATGCTTTGTTTTTTCTTGATAACAATGTCAAGTCGATTGTCAGATATTTCTCTGTCATTTCATCAACAGAGGGGGACCACAGAGGTTCAATCTCAACTGGTACCCAAATTTTCACATGCTTTCTTTTTGTCAACTCATTTCTGAGTTTTTGCCAAGCATTTGATTAGCCTTCGTCGAATTCACCATTTTTGGCAAAAATTTGCCTTTTTCGAAAAATCAGTCATTGTCAAGGTAGCCTTTTTTGTCATCTCATTTGAATTTTGATCAAGCCTTTCATGTATTCTTCCTAAATTTGCCATTTTCGCCAAAATTTGCTATCCTCGTAAAAATCTCTAATTACCAACTGACCATTTTTCGCCATGTCATTTGGCAAGCCATTCATTTCCCCTTGCCAAAGTCGCTATTTTCGCCAAATTTGTCATTTTTGTAAAAATCGAAAACTGTCAACATGCAACATTCCACTTTTCTCATCTCATTTGAATATTTGACCAAACCCTTGATGAATTTTTGGCAAACACGCCATTTTTGCCGAAATTTGCCTTTATCACCTAAATTTGCCATATTCTTAAAATCACTATTTTGTACAAGATACCCGTTTTTGTCGTCTCACTTAAATTTTGCCAAACCTTTGATAGATTTTTCCAGAAATTCGTTGATTTCGTAAAAAATGGCACTTTCGTAAAAACCCACAATTAACGACATCCTTCTTTTGTCATCTTGTGTTAATTTTTGCCAAACCTTTGATAAATATCTTGCCAAATTAGCCATTTTCTCCAAGTTGCTATTCTCGCCAATTATCGACAGGCAATTTTCCCAGACCTTTGATGAATCCTTGCCATATTCGCGAATTTTGCAACATTTGTCATTTTCGTTAAAACCCACAATTATCGACATGCCTGTTTCCGAATCGTCATCTTGTTGTAATTTTTATCAAACCTTTTACAAATTCTTGCCAAATTTAGCATTTTCGTAAAACTCACAATTATCGACATGCCTCGTTTGAATTTTGACAAACCTTAAATGAACTGTTGCCCAATTTGCCATGTTTGTTATAATCGCCCTTTGTGTCATCTCTTTGTCAGACCTTTGATAACTCTTTGCCAAATTTGCCATCTTCGCAAAATTTGTCATTGTCGTAAAAATCGCCAACTATCAACATGCGCCTTTTTGTCATCTCATTTGAGTATTTGGCCAAACCCTTGATGAATTTTTGGCACACTCGTTATATTTGTGGAAATTTGCCTTTTGTCAATATTGCCCTTTTGCCACCTCATTTGAGGTTTGCCAGATCATGGATGGATTTTTCCTCAATTCCCCCTTTCCCAAATTTCCCATTTTTGTGAAAATCGCCAACTGACAATATGCCTGTTTTGTTGTGTCATTATCTCAATCGTTGCCAAATTCGCCGGTTTCGCAAAATATGTAATTTTCGTAAAGCTCACAATTATCGACATACCTCTTTTGTCATCTTGTTTTAATATTTGCCAAACCTAAATAAGTTTTTTCCAAATTTGTCATTTTCGTAAAACCGCTATTTGTCAAGATGCTCCTTTTTGTCATCTCATTAGAATATTTGGCCAAACCCTTGATGAATTTTTGGCACACTCGCCATTTTTGCCGAATTTGCCTTTTTCGCCGAAATTTGCCATTTTCTTATTATAATCGCCATTTGTCAAGAATCGCCTCTTTGTCACCTCAATTGAGGTTTTTCCAAACCTTTTTCTTGCCCAATTCCCCGTTTTCTCAAACTTGCCATTTTCGCGAAAATCGTCAACTGTCAATATGCCTCTTTTGTTGTCTCATTTAAATTTTTTGCCAGACCTTTAATGAATCCTTTGCCAAACCTTTGATAGATTTTTCCAGAAATTCGCCAATTTCGCAAAAAATGTCATTTTCGTAAAACCCACAATTATCGACATGCCTCCCTTGTCATAATGCTTACATTTGTGCCAAACTTTAATACATTTTTGCCAAATTTGTTATTTTTATAAAATTGTTATTTGTCAAGATGCCCCTTTTCGTCATCTCACTTGTATTTGACTGAAGCCTTGAACTCTCCATTTTTTGGCCGAAATTAAATTTGCCTTTTTCGCCTAAATTTGCCATTTTCTTATAATCGCCATTTGGCAAGATTGCCCCCTTTGTCACCTCATTTGAGTTTTTGCCAAATTTTCGATGGATTCTTGCCCAATCCCCCATTTTCTCAAGTTGCCAATTTCGTGAAATCGCCAACTGTCAATATTGCTGGTTTGTACTTGACGTCACGGCGGCCGTGTTGGTGGTCAAGAACAAAAGCATTTCTCTCCTCTGGGAACCAAACTCTATTTTCATGTTAATTCTTCGAGAAAAATTATATGTATTGACCCTCAGCATGGCCGCCTTGTCTCGTGGTTGCAAACCAAGATTGCCTCTTTTGTGGTCTCATTTAAAATTTTTGCCAGACCTTTGGTAAATCCAAATTCGCCAATTTCGCAAAATTTGTCATTTTCGTAAAACCCACAATTATTGACATGTCTTCTGTTTTAATTTTTGCCAAACCTATAAATTCTTGCCAAATTTGTAACTTTCGTAAAATCGCCATTTGTTAATATGCCCCTTTTTGTCATCTCATTTGAATATTTGGCCAAACTCTTGATGAGTTTTTCGCATACTCGCCATTTTTGCCCAAATTTCCTTTTTTCGCCCACAATTTGCCATTTTATAATCGCCATTTGTCAAGATTTCCCTCTTTGTCGCCTTATTTGAGTTTTTGCAAAACCTTTGATGGATTCTTGCCAGTTTCTCCAATTTGCCATTTTCGTCAAAATTACCAGCTGCCAATAAGCCTCTTTTGTTGTCCCATTTAAATTTTTTCCCAGACCCTTGATGAATCCTTGCCAAATTCACCAATTTTGCAAAATATGTCATTTTCGTAAGACCCACGATCATCGACATGCCTCTTTTTTCATCCTGTTTTAATTAGGGTTAGGGTTATAAATATTTTATAAATTCTTGTCACATTTGCCCTTTTCGTGAACAATAGAAAAGTGAAAAAGCTAACAGGGATAATTCGCCATTTTCACATCTTCCATAATAGGCCTTGTTTTGCATAAGCAGTCTTTAATTTCTCTTGGAACGACTGTAATACCCAGGGGAAATACAGTGCAAGGGTCATGGAAAAATGGGGGGGGGGGGGGGGGGGGGGGGGGGGCAAAGAAGGCGTGTTATGGGAGATGTGAAAATGGCGGATGAAGAGTAAAAAATCGCCTTTCTTTGTATACGCCACTTCCACATTTCCCATAATGCGCCTTATTTTCCCCCCAAATTTTGCATAAGCAATGTTTTCAATTTCTCTTGAGACGGCTATAATACCCAGGAGGAAATAAGGTACAAATAAGGGGCAAATAAGGTGCATTATGGGAAATTTGGAAGTGGTGTATATTACATTTTTTGAAAAAAGCTAGTTTGCTTTCGTCTTCATGACTATGCACGATTCCCATAATGTATGCCTTCTCTTTTTTATGAGATTCTTTCCAAAGAGAGGTCAATTCGGTCCTTACTATACTACTTAAATAAAGAGGCACAGCTTTTGATGCACTTTGTACATGAACAACGGATTACCCCAATGATTCAAACGCTAGGGCCGTTTATTCCTGGTATAAACTGGGAAATTCAATATTTAGGCCAGGTCACGTCACGATACCAATTACCGGTTAGCCATTTAAGGCCTCCTTTATATGTAGAAACGTTGTCCAGGGTATAAGGGTTTAGCCGTCCTGGGTGCCAACGTTTCGCGCATTTACGCTCGGCTAGAAGGATGCCGCGCCTAGACCGATCACCCTTTCGATGTTAGGGGCCCACCGTTTCTCCACACAAACACTTTGAAAGCATGCGCGCTCGCTGTTTTAGACAATCAGAGCGTGCGCGCGCTGTTAGCTTGGGCAAAGGGGTCAGTTTTATTCTCATAAAATTGATCGTTAAAGGAAGAGACACCCTTTTCCCGGGATAATTTTTCTTCATATAAATGGGGCCTATAAAGTCAGTGCTTCCTTAGCTTCCCCACCAACCTACAGCCTGTGGTCAAGCAGGGTACGAGGGCACGAAGGGGGACTTATTTAATGGTGGATGAACTCGTTATAATACAATAGCCATCCCCACAGGCACTGTCAAACCTTCAGTTATAGATGAATATAAAAGCAACTGGTTAACCCTTACAAAACTAGCTCTGGGTCAGTCTATACATCAGGCAAAAAACTGCATGCTATTAACCCTTCTATAAGCTTAATATGAAATCGTTCCTTTCTCATGCATGTCTTGATACCCCTGTACCCTGACAGAAAAGGAAGTGCAATAGAGATAGCATTCCCCACAGGTTAGCATCTATAAGCAAACATTCAGATACTGTAAGTATGAGAGGAGGAAAAATTAATTGATTCAGGAAAAGGTTAAGATCTGTTCATTCAAAGAATGGTATTCTCTTTTAAATTTTCAATGTATAGCTGAAAAAAAAATCGAAGTGATATGCCATTTTCCCAGTAAGTTAATACATGATATTTGATACGTGATTTCACCAGCCTTTGTGATGGAGATACGTAGAAATAATAGCAATTTTTAAATTTCAATCGGACAATACTAATGAGCACTTAATTTTGCACATTTATTTTAGTTGCTTTATATCATGCACTGAAGACGAGGGAGAACCCCGCCTAAGATCTAAATTGAAGGAATCCATCCCAAGTACATAATGATAATAGTTAATGCTTACAGTGTATTGGCTGGGCTGTCAGTAAGAGGCGGGGAGCTGGGATCTCCTCCAGCTACTATGAACGTGGTCCCCAGCTACTTTCATACGAAAATAGCAGAAAAATAGAATCTAAAGAAATCCCTAGCCGTTTGATCAACGCCTACTTGTGATATTTAACCAGCAACTTGAAATCTCAGCGACAACAGTGGAACTATTAGGTAACCTCAAACCTAGTGATTTATTTTACTTGGGCTTGGGTAACATTCCTATTGAATGCAATTAAGGTAAGAAGTTAAAAATTCACTTAAGTCCAGGTTTCCATGTAGGCACTATAATAACTCATTCTATAGCCCTCAAATATCCTTTATAACCCAGACACTATGATAAACCAAAATAGGAAATTTTTTTATGGTTGACATTTATGTGTACGATCAAATTTTAGAGTGAAATATCAGGAAAATGTCTAAAAAAGTCAAAATTGCTAGCAAATAAAAAAGGAAAGCACCTAGCACTTGACTTCCCAATTGGTACCACTTCATGTAAAATCTCTCCCAGGATTAAAGGTTATGAGAGTAAATATCCCAGCCGTATAAATTCTTGCCTTAAGTTTGTTAATTTATTGACACTTGATTTAATAATGAACGATGAATGACAGAAATTTGAGGAATCACGCCCATAAATTTATTTTTCAGGAAAAATGCCATCTTGAATTGGGAGCAATTTAATAAAAGCTGGTTAAAAATTCAAGGTGTATGTTTCAAAATTACTTGACTCTTATGAGGAACCCAGCATTTAATTAGAGATACAATTTTCCTTTTGACTGCCTACCATCGTATACAAGTACTAAAATTAATATTTACAGATCTTTATGATTTGATCCCTACCCTTATCCTCTCTTTCCTAATGTTAATATCAATAATACAAAACGTTGATTTACTGAACCAAATATCATGAATCAACTGTTTTCCTTTTCTAGTTTGTGAAAATATTGCTCTGTGACGGGGTTCTGTCCATGGAAAACCTGATCTCCCTTCTGAAGAGAGCATCTTTAGGTACAACATCTGCAAAGATAATGGATCAACATTAGGACCTGTTGATACTTTATTTGGCAGGTATTTAAGTATGGTTGGTGGGCTGATGCATTTGAGAATGGAGTACAAAAGTGACTTATCCATCCATGGCTGAAAATTCTAACCTCTATGTAATAGTAAATGTGGAACCTGCATTTTGTGTTCGATAAAATCAAAATACCCAGCCTTTTACTTCCCTTCCCCATAACATAACTGTTAATGATAACTTCCATGTGAAACCAACTCTTGCACATTGTAAGTGACCACCTCCCATAATCGATTAGGGATCCAAAAACATCAAACTTTTTACAATCGAAGACTCTTGTAATATCCTACACTACTCTTACAGTATGTACAATGCTTTTCTAATATAGCAGCTGTGAATTCAAGAAACCTCTCAAATTCATCTGAACTTGAGTTCCATTAACAGAACACAAGATAAAAAAAGCAATGGTCATCCTTCTACCATTTAGGCCTGCCAAGGGTTAAATTGTTTGCTAAACTGGAATATGTTTTCTTGCAAAATAAGACCGAGTCTATACTAAAGATCACTAAAGGGGTTTATTGGTAAGGTGAGGAAGAAAACATAGGCAGGAAGGTCTTGAACACGTAAGCAGGTAAGCAATGTTTGACACACTTCCAGTTCAACTTTAACCAATTGCTGCTGAGTTAAAGTCACTATAATTATGAGGAAACTGAGACTACTCAATTGGTCCTGAGAAGAAGTTACCACATTCTTTGATGATACAGCAGGGTACTAAGGTTACAACCTTGCTCCTGTTATTTCATTATTGTGCTCAACTACTTTCTGCATCTGTTCCTCGACAGCTAAATAAGTGAGGTTAACTGAATCAGCCTAATCAGAGCAGAAGACAACCTGCTGTTTGCGAGATCTTACCAAGCTTGGATTCGCAAACGACCTAGCACTTGTAGCAGGACTAGAAGAGGTTAGTAGAACTTGCTGTCCACACATTAATTTCATTAGGTGCTTTTACTCATCATTGGGCCACTAGTGAACAACCAGCAGCCATTCACCAGTACTTTGAAATCCGAGATGAGCTCTCAGTACATGATGGTGTAATATTCAAGGGCCAGCGATGCATCATACCGCAGACCCTAAAACAAAAGATCAAGCAGAAGCTACACTACTCCCTTATTGGGTCCAAGGTTGTTTATATAGAGCACAGGAGACAGTATACTGGCTAAGCACAAATGCTGAAATCACTGACTACATCCAGAAATGCGACGTCTGAATGTCACTTCAGAGTAACTAGACTAAAGGATCACTTATCTGTCATGAGCCCACATCAAGGCCATGGGAGAAAGTTGCCACTAACATCTTCACACTTGATGACAAGAATTATCTCTGCACAGTAGATTACTACTCCGGGTACTTTGAAGTGGATCAGTTACACAGCAAACAGGAACTGTCATCATAAAGAAACTTAAGAGACATTTTGTCACACATGGAACATCTAATGAATTGCTAAGTGGCAATGAACCACCCTTTAACTCTGCAGAATTTGAGAAATTTTTCCAATCACCTGGGACTGAACATGTAACCAGCTCCCTGGGCTACCGACAATACAATGAACGAGTAGAAAACACAGTCAAGACTGCAAAGAGCTTAATCAAGTAAGCCAAAGCATCAGGAGCCAATTATTTTCTTTCTCTACTAACCTGGAGAAACACCCCAAACCTCGCCAGCTCAGCGTATGTTTGGGTGACATATGCAAGCCCACCTTGAAGGAGATCTGGCCATTGGTGAAAGGTGAGACAGTCAAAGTAATGCCACTTCTCTGTGACAAGAGCCAGACATGGTTCAAAGCAGAAATAGAAGAACTAGCAGATGTGCGATCCTATAACATGAATCTGACAGAAGATGGGAGAATCCTCCGCAGAAACCGAAGACATCTCTGCAGGAGCAGACAGCCATTCTACAGCTCACAACCTAGTGAAGCTCCTGTAGCCCTGCAACCCCCGGATATGGTCGCCTATCTAGAGAAAGTCCAAAGACCTCACCCAACAAAGGGTCAGTCATTCCCAACAGTGCCATCTTGGGGGGGGGACCAGTCTAAACAGCCAACCAAAACCCCTGTTGCAATACCTAGCAAGGCCCAACCTCTGTGCACGACAAGTAACAAGTCTCAGCTGGTTGTCAAAGCCACCTGGCTATTTAAAAAACTTAATGCTTGACTACACCTGATGATTGTAGGAGACAGTTAAAAAATAGGGTTTTTTTCTCGTTCTTTTTCTTGCTTAGACATTGAAATCTTTTGAAACGGTTGACTTTGTTCAAAACGTTCTGTGTTCAGTGCTTTGGCTGATGTTGTTATGCTTTCACTAGTTACAGTGTATTAAGTGCCCACTGTGCAATGAAGTTTTTTTCTATTTTCATTTTATTTGTTAAAAAAAAGAAAGAAGGAAAGGTGTCATGGTAAGCCTGTGGTGGTACGTTGTAACCCACGTGACCTAAAAAACGGGTGCTTTTGTAGTAGCTTTGAGGCGGTCATTAAAGATTGAATTTGTTTTTATTGAGCATTTGAGACTGCTATCGTTACACTAAGCATAAAATTGTGCAGAGTCTCTGAGAGCTTTGATTCTGTTGAGAATTTAATGACAGCAAGTGTCTTCGGTGAAAAGTCAGTCTCCAGAAAAAAAATAATGCATAATTTTCTTCCTGGTAGACCTTCCTTGTTGCATGTGACCACCTGGAAATTCTGCACAATTTCCAAATACTTCTTGTGCACAATCAACAGCCACTAAGATGTTTCATTAGGCTGGTAGAAGATTTTGAGTGATAAATCATCTTACCATAACTTTATCGAGCAGTGAATGTTACTAGCTAATGCATTTTCATGCACACCATAAAAAAGACAACATTTATGCAAAGGACAATATTTAACCACTAGTGCATTACAGGGAAAATATATACATACACTGTATCAATGAAGCTTATCAGCCAATTCAAGGCTTTGTTTGCTTCTTTTAATCCCTGGTTTTCTTTCATGCCTGTAAAAAAAATTGAAAATGAAAAGAAAATATAACTCAAGAATTGTTTTTTTTTCATTAACATTCTAAAATTCATGGACAAGAGAACTTTTATTACATGTCTCTATACAGCTACAGAGAGTGTCTACAGTAATAAACAAAGATATAACCTCATGATAAAATTATGACAAGATGTGAGTTTGTGCTATCAGGACAAGGCAGCAATTGGCAGAAGTCTGTATTTAATTATTCTGAACTTCAGAAGTACACGTATATTAAAAAGTATAAGAAGCCCGTGTGTCTAGACTTTGTCATTAAAGTCTGCTTTGTTGTGTGAATTGTATGTTTTTGCCTCCAATCTCAACAACTTTATTCTTAGTGAATTTTGCAGATGTCCTTTCTGATGGATTCTAATGTTTTTTCCAGTTCGTCAGAGTTTCTTGAAGCTTTTAGTACAGGAAGTTGAGAACATGCAGTTTCTATTACATAAAGATGCATGCACTAAACAACTCCCTGATACATTATTTACATCTTTATCAAGAGAACATTGAAGCAAATGGGATTTTCAAGAATAAAATTGAGGGCAAGCTGAGAAAAATGCCCAGAAATTTATCAGAACAAAATTTATTTGGTTTTCATCGGTTTATCATGTCATGTGATGATCTCAGTGCTAATGCACAAGTTATGGGTACACTGTACATACTCTTGTTGGCTTTCATAGGCAACGTTAACAAACAGCAGAATATCAAAATCTACATGTACTCATTAGAATCTGATGAAATTTGGCAGAATTCCTGTTAATATAATTCCACTTTATATGAAGGAAACATAAAAAATTAAAGTTAAACAAACTTTAAGGAGTTTGTCACACTCAGTAGAGTATAATAATTATTATTACTTTTTTCTCACTACACAGTGGCCACAACTCTTCAGGCAAAAGTTTGGAAAAATTAAACATAATACCTCTCATTGCTGATTGGTTACATGTACATGTACCACATGAATAGGGAAATGGAAATTAGAAATGTTGATGTCGGGTAAGCAGGCATTTTGTGGGGAGGAAGGATATACAACTCCCCTAAAAATAATGTGAGGGAGGCTAGGTTACAGAAACAAAATGAGACAATTTTTTGCAGAAAAAAGCTGAGGATAATAAAGGTATAGTATTTAATACTGGATGATTAATGAGGGAAGGAGAGTGGAATTTATCTAACTCACCTTTTTGAAAAATCTTTGAATAAAGTTGAAGTTAAGTTAATCTACATTTTAGCATAACTCAGCTGTAACGTGGTGCTCTGGCAGTGCACTATTCTTCATAAAACAGACCAAACCAAGCACTGTAGATTTTAGTTACAAGACATAGTACACTGTATGAGTACATTTGTGTAAGGTCTTCAGCATGCACAGTTGGTACATTATTTAGTAACAATTGTTTGATATCAACCTGAAACTACATAGCAGACCAAAGTCCTTTTTATTTGCCTCTTTCAAACTGCCCATAATACACCTTGTTTACCCTTGTTTATCTGATACACAGTGAGGAATATAGGAGGTGGCTGAACAGCATGACAGTTCACAATGGTAACTTTAAGAACAGGAATTGTATACGGCCCCCACGACTAAGAACCTGCATTTTTCCAAGTTAGTCTAAACAGGTTCTTATAGAAATGGTAGTTAGCACATTAGTTAAGGCTATTTAGGTTCTTTTTAAAAAGGTTATTATTTTCTGAAGAAAAAAAAGAAATACATGTACAGCTAAGAGTATTTAAAAGTGATTCAACTTATTATTAACTGGCTTGCTGAAAAGTGGGCCCAGTTCATAAAATGCCTTCAATTTTTTCTCCAGTGCGTATTTCTAGCAATTACTGGTGGGGGTGTGCCATCCTACACTTCAATTCCTGACCCTAGACTTATTTCAGACCAATACCTATTAGGCAAATGTAAGGCAGTACCCTTCCAAGATTTTTTGTTCACAGAACGAACGCTATCAATAATTATTAACTGACAAATCGGGGGAGGGGGGGGGGTATTCCTGGGAATTCATGGTGGGGGGAGGTGTGTTGTCTTGCTCTCCAAATCCTGACCCTACACCTTATTTCAGATCAATACCTCTGAGACAAAAGTAAGGGAAAACTCCCCCAAGAATTTTCATTGTCTTTACTTATGGTGATAAACACTACTGGCTGCGATAAATGAAGATGTGTTTGAAGCTAGAGTACTATGCTTTTTCATTGCCTCCTTTTGTGATTTTTCTTCACTTTTTGTTAAAGTTTAAACTTTTTGATGAGTTTTTTCCCTTCCAAAACATGATTACAAATCTCTGTGTGTGTGTAAGTACATCCATTGAATAAAGACATCACTCAACCTATCATTGGCACTTTTTTCAGTGCGTTTTACAAAAGATAGTAGGATGGGTCGCTTTGAGGTTTGTCATTGCTTTATGTTGAAGTAGAATGTGACAGCCAATGTCTCTTTTTATCTTATTGCAATTCTTCCTCTGCATGTGAAATGCCATTCCTTACAGGAAAGGAATGTCCCAGAAAATGTGCTCATTGTAGATCAAGATGTCAAAAAAAAATATGGGTATATATTCACTAGGAGTTAGAAAGGCTTTAAATGCAATATCAGACAAAAATGAAACTTAAATTTAATTTGCTTTGTTAGTTTTAAGAACCTGAATTGAGAAATGTACTGCTTGTTAACAGCGGTTTATGACCAGTAGAATCAGACAAGAATTTTTGGAATTTCTGGTTCGGTCAAATTAGTCAAGTTATGCTGTCACACTTTATTTTGGGGGGCAGAGGGATTGGCAGAGGGGTGCATGAAAAATTAATAATGCTTTTTGTTTCTTGTTTAGAATGTCTAACTTGCTTACTTTTTCATAAAATTATGTTGGAATTATGTGAAAAGTCACAGCCCTGATTTAAAAATGGTGCTCATTTTTCTTTAGCCTGTGTACAGCCGCCCCTGTCCTCAAAAAAATCGGAAAGGAGCGTCTGTGATTTACCGTTGATAATCGTGTTCAAAGACCACGTGACTTTTTCAGGAATGTGTGGAAAATGATTTGATTGGTTATTTCCCATACATCATTACATCACTGAAATAGCGAGATTTGATTGGCTTTCATTTTCGCGGGCTTTGCAATCGGAGCCTTCTGTACAGAATCTTTCACTTTCGTTCGCGACAATAACATGATGTGAGATTTTGACGATGAGTTCGTGTGTTCTTTGTGGCGTAGACATCGTAAAAAACACGGATAAAAAACTTGTTGATGGTCGAAGGGGCAATTCTTTTAAAGTTCGAGAGGAACTGCTGTCTTTGGAGTGTAAAGTCGAAATCAATTCCACGTACATTTGTAGGAATTGTCTTTGCGCGCTGAAGAAACGAAGGGCGCTCTTGAACAATCTTCACAAAGTGAATAGCTCAATTCAGAAAATTGTCCAGTCGAAGAAGTGTTCCGCTGTTCCATCACCAGTCCCAACGCCTCCCTCAAACCAGATCAGCGACTCCCAAGAGCAAGCTACAAAGCATGTTGCCTTAGAGGATTTTGGAGCGTCTGTGACGTCTATGGATATCGAAGAAGATAACAGCACGTTGCCAAATAGAACATCGGTAGATCAATGGCCAATTACTCTCACGAAAGGGACAGCTGTGCGCTTTGAGGAAGATCCAAGAAGACCCCACTGGCTTATACAATGGGCTTCATCGACAGTTATCGCCACCAGAAACTTCCGATAGTGTTCAGTTAAAAGAAGCTTGTGCCATCGTTCCACGCTCAACATTTTCTCGGGTGATGCAAACAAGTAAGTGAACGCTCCTTTTTCCACTTCCTTCAGTCGTTCTTCCGATTGCTCATTGTGAAGAGCAATTGCTGATAATCCTAAAGACCGCAAATATGCGACCTGGTCTTCCATTAGCGTTCTTAGAGGTGAAATAACAATTATTATTTTGCTGCTTCCACGTGGTCACGAGAACAGCTCATCGGCGACGATCGGAGCTGCATAGAAGATCAAGGACTTTCCTTACCCGGTTGGAAGACTTGCATATACGTCTTTTCCTTTAAAAAGTGTGTTACGCGGGTAATCTTTTAGAGGACGGGTAGCTTGCAAACTAAACTGAACGCAGGGTTGTCGGAACAGCAACAAGAAGATTTATTCCAAAAATGAACGTAGTTTCCACGAAGTAAAACTCCACAACAGCACTTAACTCGATAAACTTACACGGCCTCCGCCAACTTCAATAAATTTACACGGCCTCTGCCAACTTGAATAAACACTGCTTCAGTCACACTTGACTAAACACGACTAACGTCAAACTTTCTTCGCTTGTGGTAAACTAGTTGAAACTTCACTCAGACTCGCTTACTTATATACATTTACAATAATAATCTAGAAGTTTCTAAATAGTCTAATTATAGAAAGATTACAAAAAGATTACAAAATATCCCACTTTAGAAACACTTACACAATATCCTAAAATAAACAAATTATGAACTTTCGCGAAGCTTCTAGAAAGTCACGCTAGTCACGCGATACAGTTTTTCGTAACAAAGTGCTTCTAAGCATTTTTCTTGCTCACTGTAAAGCGAAGGAATTCTAAAAATGTCGCAAACAGTCTCTAATGTACGACGGAACTCTCCCGCATCAACCGCCATATTGGAATCTACCTCTGCAGAAATGTGAGCCTCGGAAGTTTTGGTCAGCGTAAATCACTTTTAATAATTTATGCAAAATTATTCCTGAACACGATTATCAACGGTAAATCACAGACGCTCCTTTCTGATTTTTTTGAGGACAGGGGCGGCTGTACACAGGCTAATTTTTCTTGTTACAAAAGTCTTTCAAAAGGGTACAAAGTTCATATGAGTTTATGTTTAACTCTCACCTGAGATGCTATGTCATTAAAATTAATGGTCAGTGACAATGTGGTGGCCTTGACAGTTTGCAAAGACACCCTCTCCCAGGAAAAAAAATCTGCATACCAAATTAGAAGTTACGTAAAAATGACCATAAATTAAAAAGAGGAACTAAAGCATTGACCTCACTGGCATATAAATTTCAGTTGGAGTGACAAGGCACCTATGTCTCCAAAGGCAATTCTGAATGTTGACTTATCTGATACTTACCTAAGTGTACAGAATTTTTTCCACAGATTTTACACATAGAAGCGGTCAGCAAAGATGGCGGACGTGTTTTGCTTACTGTGTGTGATATGTCTTCCGTTCACTGCTTAATGCAGATTTTTACAGCGTTTTTCTTTATTTTTTGGTGTCTCCGTGTGTCCATTTATGTCACAAGCGAAATGCCATCAAATGACAAGCCTTCTCTCAATGACCTTGAGTCACTGCTCGATAGCAAACTCAAGCCGATTCATTCCAGGCTAGACGACCTATTCAAAAAAGTTGATGACAACTACAACGGCTCTACAAGCAAGACTTGATTCACTTGAGGCAAGGAATGCGAGCTTAGAAGCCGAAAATGCTAATCTGGAATGAACCCGATGAAAGATTCAAGTGTTGTACGTCTAATCAATTTAAAAAAGTAGTTAGATTAATTTTAGAACTAACTTCGCATTTCATTAGCCTCTATTAATCTTTACTGATATTTTGATGGTTTATACAAATGTATCTATCTATTTGTTTTGTTTTGTTCTGTATATTTACTTTGGTACCAATTTTATGATATTTATGTGTACCATTGTATTTGTTGTGCCTCTTTCCTGACTCTCACATTTTTAATTATCATAATTACGGTCACCCAACTAGTTTAGCTTTTTAGTTATTTTGAGTGTCCCGCTACTATGTAATTATAATTATAATCTTGTAAATTCTTTTAGTTGTTTACAGTAGTAGGAATAAACTGTTGTTGTTGTTGATACGTGAAATTCAGCATGATAGTGAGTCCAGGACTACTGTAGCTCTTATGCTGAATTTTAAAATACAAAATCCCTTAACGGACATCCCGCTACACTGTATATTGGACAACTAGAGCTGGTCCCTGCTTTACTTTACTCCCTTTATAATTAAGATTCTCTAAAAGACCGACATCTCTTTAAGACAGACGCTTTTTTCCGAGTCTCAGAGGTGTCCATCTTAAAGAGTTGAGGCTAAACCGCACACACATTTCTTGCAGAATTTTGATCCAAAAAAGTCTAACAGCGTCATCTTTCAAATCAAAAGCAAAACACATCCACATTGAATTTCCACATTATTATTCTTAGCCACTTTCAGAGTCATGCAGTCGGCTGACTGAAATAAATGACTGCACTAATCCCTAAACTTGCCATTTGGAGGGCCCTCATATATACAGGAAACTCTTTAACCTAAACTTTGAAATAGGTTCTCAATTTCTAAAATCAAGTGTTAAAATATTATTTTCTGAAGG